>PVJX010023674.1:0-28980 GCA_004027295.1 Dolichotis patagonum | reverse complement strand
ATACCCATTGATCATTTTCTGTTATTCGGTTCAGAAAGCCCTGGAATTCTTTCACTCTATGCATGGCTTTATACTATTGTGTTATGTTTGATATTATTGTAATTGAAACTATGCTCAACTATAGCAGAGTAAGAGATACGGTGTTAGATACTGTTGATGTCCAGTTGACTTAATGTAAAGTACTGTGTTGCCTATGTTGCCCTGTTCTGATCTGTTCTGTACTGCCCCCTTTTGTTTTATTCTCTTTTAAATAAAAAAAAAGAAATGATATGCAGATGTATGAAGCATACAGAACTCCAGCCACCTACAACCAAAACAGAGCTACACCCAAACACATAATAATCAAGATCCCAGAAATTCAATATAAGAACAGAATATTAAAAGCCATCAGAGAAAAAAAACAGATCACCTATAAAGGAAAACCCATCAAAATCATGGCAGACTTCTCAACACAGACCATCACGTCAAGAAGAGCTTGGAGTGAAGTAATTCAAGCCCTGGAGGAGAACAATCTCCAGCCCAGATTGATGTATCCCACAAAACTCTCTCTAGAAATTAATGGAGAAACAAGATGCTTCCATGACAAAGAGGAACTTGGAGAATTTGTGACCACCAGTCCAACCCTACAAAAAATATTGAAGGACATTCTAGGGAGAGAGAACAAGAATATGAGCATTTCAGGAACAGTGGCAGAGAGGCCTCAGTAAACAGAGCAGATAGTGGAGTGGAAGAGAAAAATAGACAACCAATGGCAGAAAAACAGAATAGCAGAAATAAGGCAGAGAAGATTGCCTGTAATCTCTATTATAGATGGCCTTGAAATATTAACAGAGAGAAACACAGGCAGAGTAGATCAGGAGATAGGGTCCATTGAGATGCTCTATATAGGGAGGCAGTGGGACCCAAAACAAGCAGTGCACCCTATGGGAGTGAAAGGGGAGGAATTGTCTAAAAAAGGGAGGCTGAGGATATTGTTAATTGGGTAACAAGATTTAAAATTTACATTATTCTCACCACTCTGCTTGGATTACGAGCTGTTCCAGTTTGTCCACTTACACTAGACTTGAGGACATGCTCAGCTATCCCAAAAATAAGAGGACATATGATGGTAATCATCCCTAATATTCCTATCAACTTAATCTGAAGCCCTTTATAACTTACACTGTCCTATTATGACTGATCTTATTTGAATCTGGTTTCTTAGATTGCTACTTTGTATTGACTGATTTTATTTAAATCTGTTATGATTGATAGCATCAAGTCTAAGAGTATAGGCAATTACACTGAAGATGACAAGATTCACTAAGATACCCACTCTGGTTTGATTATTACTTGCTTTTGAAGTCTTATAATGTCTCTAATGCTTCGTTTTTATTAATGTTGTTATATGCTGCTGAGACATCATGGTAACCATTGTAGATCACCTTGTATTGTGCTTTTATGTCACTTTTTTGCCTCATGCTTTTCTAGGAATTGTTTTGTTTTATCTTGCTTTGTTTGGTTTTTACCTCTAATACAGAAATGATAGATATACATGTAGAGACTCATGCATGTGTAGAGCTTATAAACAGTTTATGAGAACCAACTATATAACACATATTGAAATGAACAACTACTTTGAAGAAAAAGAGATACTACAATACCCAGTGCTGATTGCATAATGTCATGATGTGAAATCCAGCAAAACTATCACTTTTTGTTCAAAGTGATTTTAGGTTGCTTTGTCTTGTTTAAGTTCAACACATATGAAGGTATGGACAGCTGTATTGAGGAGAATGAGAGACACTATGACAGCCATTCTTGGCTTCCCTAATGTCTGGTCTTGAAGTCCTGAAGTGTCCTCCTCGTCCTCCTCAGATCAATTCCATGCTATGTTGTTTCATGCGAATTCCCTGTATGTTGACAATATGGAGAACTATTTGGAAGAAAATAAGAGTCAGTGTGATGGAGGGTGAATATCTCCGATTGTCTAGTTTTGAAATTTATGTCTCTTACATTGCTTTCTTGTGATCTGCTTTGTTCTGTTTTGTTGTGTTTAATTATACCCTTTTGATATAATTGCATGTATATTTGAGTGGGTAAGATGGATGACCATATTGCTGTTTTTGTCAGATCGTGCAGCAGAACTGTTAATAGTGTCACTGTTTGAATGTCCACTTTACATGTTTTAACTCTGTAAACTGAACAACTATTTCCAAGAAGTCAGTATGTAATTTTTCAAGTAATAATTTCTTAGGTTTTTTTGTTGTTCTTTTCCTTTTTTCCTTGGAATTCTGTATTGTTGCTACCCTTTATTCTGTTTTGTTTTGTTTTTTCTCTTTAAATAAAATTTTTAAAAAATCCAATGACAAACATACTCATAAGAGAAAAGCTGACAGAAATTTGAGACAGACGAAGAAAAGACACAAGTACTCAGAGGATTACGTGAAGACACAGGTAGAGACGGGAGTGGTACAATTACAATTCAAGGAAAATCTTAGGATTGTCAGTAGCAATCTTAGGATTGTATGATAGCAGAATAAACTCTTTGAAGCCTCTAAAAAGAATACAGCATTGCCAACACCTTAATTTCAGATTTATTCTATCCTAGACTAAATGAAAATACTCAATTTCTGTGCCATTCCCATCCCTTCATCCCCATGTTAAGTGCCTGCAACAAATCTTTCCAAGAGGCACATGTGATTTGTTATGGAAAAGTTACAATACTGTTTTATTATGCATTATAAAGGAAGGACCCCCTTCATATTTCTACCTTGCATTTAGGACAGTATTTATTTCACATTATTAAAATGCTATGTTTCTCCAAGAAAAGTATAGCAAGCTTAAGGAGCAGATATACTTTCATTTGCCATTAGCTATTAATTTTAATCTTAATAGCTGGATATAAATCTATAAGCACACTTTTATCCCTTGTCTGTGTGACTGACATTTTCTCAAAAATGAGCCAACTGGAACATGTCATTTTAAGGGGGGAAAAAAAAGCCCTCAGTACTTGTCAATTATAAAATTCAAGCTATCAAGTAAACATTCAAATTTTGGAAAATCTGTATCCACTACATGATCTTGATAGCTTACCAACATTTACAGTTCTGTACTCTAATTTTTAAAACAGTTCACAAACAGGAAGAAAGCTAACAATGACAATATCTGAATAGAAACTTAAAACTATACTGCGTTTGAAATGCATAAGGCAATACTTTATAAAATATCCACAGAATCACAAAATCAAGAATGACCTATATTAGCCAGTCATGATGACACACACTTGTGATCTCAGCACTGGGGAGGCTGAGGCAGAAGAATCACTGTGAGTTCAAGGCCAGCCTGAGCTACATAGCAGGACCTTATCTCATATCCCAATGTTGACAAAAAAGCATGCTCTATTTGGGAGGGTGACTCTTAAGGAGGCTCTATATAAAAATCTAACTTGTGACTTGAAATTTTAGTAAAATTTAAAGTGAATGTGATAGGGAAAAAAAATGGACCTAAAATTCTAGGAAGTTTGCAATATACACAGTATATGAATATTCAACAGAAACGTCATTTCCAGGTACCTTTTATTATTTTGTATGTATGACTTCTCAAGTGATATTTTAAGATCCTTGCAAAGGCCACATTTTACAATTCTTTCCTATATGATATATGAATTGTTTGTTTGAAAAACTGGGATTTATACAGGGAGGAAACAAAATTGTAGTAAGATCTAAATTAAATCCCAACTCTGGAACTTAGCAAGATTTGAATGATTTAGTAAGCTTTACTTCTTTCAGTGAAAATATACCTCATTTGAGAGTCACTCTACAAATTTCATAAAAAAATACCACAGATAACTAATAATCATAGAATAAATAAGATTTGTGATTCAGGAATTTGTATGTTCATCTTGCAATTTTTCATATTGTTTTTAAATAATCAATGAGTTTTTTATCTTGCACTTCAGGAAAATGAATTCATATGTACAAGGAAGACAGTACATATTTATATAGAAATGTATTGCTCAAAGAATTGGCTATGTAACATGTTTCAATATGGCACATAGATTTTTAAATACTTTAAGTACAGTGTAGTGTTACCTGTATTATTGAAAGTTAATGTATGATTAGCAGTGTAGTATCAGGCATAATTTCAATTTATTCTTATTCACAATATTCTAAAATATCACATCTATGACTTCATACATGTTTCCAGTCACCTTATGATCTTCTACAAATCAATTGTCTACCTCTCTCTTTTCTTTCTCCTTCATTCCTATAGCCTGAAGATAACTTCCACCACTAGAGGGCACTAAATATACAAAGATAAAAGAACCTATCTAGGAGAAATTAAGATTCATATACTGCACTAACAAATTTAAGAATCATATCATTACAAACCCTAAAGCAAAGAAAATTAGACTTGAATATGAAGACATATACTTCAAATTCAAAAATAATACTAGAAAAGGAGCTCATAGAAGCACAGAATAGTATTCAAAGGAACTGTTTCTTCAGTAAGGACAAAGCAAATACACCTAATTTCCTTGAAGGTAAACAGCAGTATTACAAATCAGGACTTTTTAAAAATATTACCCTCAACTAAAAAAGACAGTGGAGAAAAAGAAAACCACAGAAAAGTAGAAAATTCAGAGTGAGTAAGAAAGAGATTTACCAATTCTTCCACTAAAGTGCAAATACAGTTGTATTCTTCTGGAGGAAAAGTGATTGTGGAAACAACCACAGTTTTCAGTTCTTTAAGTCTTACATATAAGAAGGCAGGGGTAAGAAAAACTGATAGTCACTAACCTTTGACAGGTAATTTTACTACTTTTTGTATAGAATCCAAATTGAGATGAATTAAATTTACTTTTATAGATATTACAAAAGTGTAACACACAGTCAACATTTTTAGCAAACCGTAGTTTTCTTACCCTCATCGGATGTATATCAGCATAAGGAGGTTTTCCTTCAGCCATCTCTATAGAAGTAATGCCAAGTGACCAGATGTCAGCCACACAGTTATAGCCTATTTCTTGAATTACCTCAGGAGCCATCCAAAATGGAGTTCCTATCACAGTATTGCGTTTTGCCATTGTATCCTGCAGTAACATTACACAAACACAAACATTACTATAAGAATACAAAGAAAATCTGTACATCAAATATATTCTTTAAAATATATGTTTTAAACCCTCAGATATCACAGATTCTATTGAAATGACTATTTTTCTAGAACTTCAACACAATATTATTTAGGAATTTTGAAGTCTGAAATAACTAAACATCCACAAGTAACATCTCCATTTAATTAAAGATAATATTATAAACATAAAAGCTACAAAACCAGTATACTAAGACAGCTTCCTGTTTACAATATTTAAGCATTCTAATAAGACATATTTTCAATATTCAATGTCCATGAAATTATAAATAAATATTTAAATTTGGATCAATTATGGCTCCTTTGAAAGAACAATGAAGTTACACATTTCTTTCTATACCCCAAAAACATTGTCAAAGTTTGGTCACAATAGAATTTGAACAAACAAGCCAAAATTATCCATCAACTTACTGTTAATTGACCAGCCACTCCAAAATCTGCCAGTTTTGCATGTCCTTCCGTATTGAGGAGAATATTTCCAGCTTTTATATCTCTATGTATTTTTCTCATGAAGTGTAAATATTCTAATCCTTTCAATGTAGATTTTAGAATGGTTGCAATTTCATCTTCTGTTAACTGGAAAGGAATTTTTTTAAAAAATTACTGAAATATGACACACAAATTCTTACCAGAGAGCACAAGTAAAAAGTACTTTTTTTTTTTTTTGGTAGAACCTGGGATTGAACCCAGGAATTCAATCACAAGCAATCTATCCCTGAGCTGCATCACTTTTAATACAGGAATTTACACTTAAGTTGCTTTGACCAGCCTCAAACTTGTAATCTTCCTGCCTCACCCTCCCAAATAGCTAGGATTTCAGGCATGTACCATCACTTACAGCAACAAGTGCCTCTTTCTCACGGTCATTAAACCAAGAAAAGGCTAAAGAGTAAATAAAAAAATCTCCTTTCCTATAATATTCTTTGTCATTATTACCCAGATTACTGATGAAAAGGTGATTAAATCTTTTCTTTTAAATCATCAGTGTCATCCATAAAGCAAAGGATATAGCTCAAGAATCATCATGACCATAAGAAATCACTATTTCTTAACCTTAATACTTAACACTGGGGTAATACTACTGCAACTATTTGTCCAAAAAACCAAATTCAAACATTGTTCCCTCTGATGCCTACCATCCTTGAGAAAAATTAAAACAAATTACTTTACCATATGAAGGAAAGACAATCAGAGAGGGTGGCTTGTCACAAGTCTCCTGTATGTAGCACTTACACTAATACCACTCCTGCTTTCAACCAAGTCATCTCTAATCTTCTCAACTCCTAGACATCTGACCCAAATATGATATAATACTAAAACCTCAAAAAAAAAATTGCCGGAAAAGGATTACACAGACAAACACAAGGAAAGATGGTCAAAGGAAGGAAACGAGACAAGTGATGAGGAAGTTAAGAAAAACAGGTGGGAAAAGAAAACATTTATGTTGTAGCAGTAGAACCACTGCTATTTGTACCAAGAGCTGCTAAGGACTTTGATCTGTAATCTCATTTATCCTTACAACAATCCTATACAGTGCTGTTTTAAAATAATAAAGGATATATATACTTGGACTGCTTTCCAGGTGCCTAGCAGAAGTGCTCCTAAAATCCTCGGAGACTTTATTATTCAGAGTATGCCCCTTTCAACTATCCTAAGTTTATACTAACGAAGTGATTCTTGGTGAGACCCTACATAGCTTCAGAATGGGGACTGGTTGTCAAGGTAAACCACCACGTGCTTCGAAGTTGGAAATTTCAGCCCTATCTCCCAATCACTCATGTCCAATAACTTAATCAACCATGCCTATGTAATGGAAACAATATAAAAATCTCAAATGATGAGAACTGCTCTCTTGGAGTTTATTATTTTATATGTAAGAGACGGCACAGTTTGCTAGAAAATAAGCTAACACAAGAATTCAACTGCTATGAGGCTAAGACATAAATTGAGAATAACTTAAAAAAAAATAAAAATAAATTTTAAAAACAGAATAATTAAAGTTCTACTTTAGATATCCAAGGAAGCTTGCTAAGACTTTTTTTCCTCTTCTTTTCTTTTTCCTCCCGCCCCCCTCCTCCTGGGGAAACGCTTAGTTCCCATCAAAGAAGACATTTTTAAGGATGTCTCAATGATATAAAAGAGCCAGTCATGTAACTGATTATCTGGGAAGACTGCACACTGTCTTAGTTACTTTCTGGTTGCTGGGACAAAATACCTAGCATATGCAACTTAAAGGAGACATTTACTTTGCCTTATGGTTTTAGTCCATGATAGCCTGGCTCGTAGACAGAAACAGGACACCAAAAGGACATGGTAGAAGAAAAGATACTCAACCCACGTGGTCAGGAAGCAGAGACAGAAGGGAGAAGATAGAGAAAAGAATATGTTTACCCTACTAGGTCAGACCTCCAGTTAATCATCTCCAATCAGGCCCCACCTCCTAAGTTCACATTCAGCTACTTATCAAGCAATGAATCCACTGATAAGTATAATGTTCTTATGAACCAATCACCTTCCACACATGATAACTTTGGGGGATATTTTACATATAAACCATAACATCAACTAAGGGGGATGAAAAGATAAAACTTAACTTCTCAAATTTTTTCCAAAAAACTGAAGAAAAGATTCTGAAACTCATACTATGAGATAGTACCTGCATACTAAAGCCAAAGACACTACCCAAAAAACAAAAACAAAATTACAGACCAACATACTTTATGAACACTTAGGCAATAATATTCAACAAATACTGGAAAACCCAATACAATACAGGATATTCAAAAGACTGCACCAAATCAAATTGATTCCTGCCGTGTAAGAATGGCTCAATATGTTCAGATTTACACAATGTAATACATTATCTTTACACAATGAAATACACCATGTGAAGGAAAAGTGGCCACATTCATCTCCACTGATAGCAGAAAAACCATGTGATTAAATTTAACACCCTTCATACTAAAACCACACAACAAACTAGGGATAGAAAGAAACTATACTATCTCAACATAAACAAAAGTCATATGTAAGAAAAATCCACAGCTCATATCATATACATAATGATAAAAGCTCAAAAACTTTTCTTCCAAGATTAGAAACAAGGAAAGGTAGCCTGATTTTTGTATTTCTATTCACCATAGAACGGGATAATTTTAGCCAAAGCAATTATGCAGGAAAAAGAAGACACACTAGAAAGTTATCTCTATATGCAGATCTGATCATATATGTAGAAAACTGAGTAAAGAAAACTATCAGAACTGATGAATTCAAAAAAGTAGAAGGATACAAATTTAACACACAAAAATCAGTTGCTTTTCTATATATACATAAATAATGAAAAGGAAATTACAGAAATAATTCCATTTACAAAAGCATCAAAAATCTAAAACACCTAGAAATGATTCAAAAAAGTGAAAGCATGACAAATAAGAACTATAAAACATTAAGCCAGACACTTTGACACATAACTGTAATCTCAGGCTCTTAGGAGGCTGAGGCAGGAGGATCACATTTTCAAGTTCGGACTTGGCAACTCAGTAACTAAGCAAGACCTATTCTCAAAAAAGGCACTGAATATAGTTCAGAGCAGCCTTCATTTCAAAGAAAGAGAGAGAGAGAGAGAGAGAGAGAGAGAGAAAGAAAGAACGAACGAACATATACCATGTTCATAGTTAAGAAGGCTTACTGTCAACAACCCAAAGCAATCTACAGATTCAGTACAATCCCTATCATAATTTTAATGATATTTATTGTACAAATTTTAAAAGGCAGGACTTCTATAAAGATGGAGTGGTGAGCAACAGAAGAAGAGCCTTGCCAAGAGCTGGTGTCCAGACACTGGACTATAGCAACATGACGAAGAGAAAAAGGAAGGAAGTGGGTTCCCTGGACCCAGAAAGGATCTGAAGAGAGACCTGAAAACCATAGAGAAAGATAAGCCAAGAATCCAGCAAAAAGAAGAAAACCAGGCTGGCAGCTGCAGCCCAAGGACAGGAAGCCACACCCCCTGGTGAGCCCACTGCAGTAGGCCTAGAGAAGAAGCCAAGCTCCCTAGTAAACCAGCCTCTGCAGGCCCAGAAAGGCAGCCACCCACCACAACTCCTCTACCCTCCTCCCCCCAACCCTAAGCCAGCAACCACAGGCACAGAGGAGAAGCAGCCATGCCTCCTAGTGAGCCAGCAACTGCAGGCCTGGAGAAGCCACATCACCTATCGTGAGCCCCACCCAGAGCGAGTTCAGGAGACAGACACAAAAGAAGTTGGAAGTTACACACCTGGGGTTTATGAAATGATAGCAACTGAAACACAGAAACAACTTAGTACTTACATTGTTTGATTAATTATGCACGTCTATATCTCACATATATCTGGAAGACACAGACATAGAACAAACTGGAAGCTACACACCTGAGATTACTGAAATGATAGCAACTGAAGTAAAGAAACAACTTAGGGCTTATATCGTTTGATTAACTTTACATGGTCTGATCAACTATTTGGAGGATAACAATGTGCAATATAGTAACTATTGTTGATTTTCTACTGTCTTGTTTAGCTGGGGATATAGCTCAGTGGCAAGTGCAAGGTCATGGGTTTGCTCCTCGGTACCAAAAAAAACTATGAACTACAAATCTACTGTCTTGTTTTTGAAATCCAAGGTCATTCTCATATTATTTGGGTTCATTTTATTTTCTTGTCTTGCTTTATTCTTTTTAAAATAAAAAATAAAAATAAAAAATTTTAAAAGAATATTAAAATGCATATGGAATCATCAGAGATCCTAAATAGCCAAAACAATCTTGACATATAAGAACAAAACTATAAAACCTGTACTTTCTGACTTCAAAACTTACTACTACAAAGCGATATACATCAAGGCAGTATGGTATTAGCATATAAAAGGCCATATGTATCGGAACAAAGACCCCAGAAATAGCTATTATATACACAGTCACATGATTTTCAACAACAGTATCACTTAATAGGGTATACTGGTGCTTTTCCATTGCTGAAACAAGTATGAGGTACCTGCAACTTAAAGGAGAAGGCAGTTATTTCACTTATGGTTTCAGAGGATTCAGTCTATAACAGGCATTTCCAAGGCAGAAACATCATGATAAAAGGCATGATTTAATAAAGCTTCTTAGATCATTGAGGCCAGAAAGCAGAGCAAGGGAACAGCGCTAGAGAGGAGGGCCCAATAAACAGACAAATACCCATGGTTCTACCTCCATGATTCACTCAGACACACACACAAGTGTGCTTCATTAATCCCATAAGTGACTCACAAGTCACTCAAACCAACAATCCAACTTAAGTGTCACATTCCAACCCTCATCAACCTGACACACAAACATATCTCTTAATCTCCAAATAACACAATAACAAATTAATAATTCTGCCTAAAATGATATAACTAGCCTGCATACAACGAAAAATTAATAGTCTCTTCCCCGAAGTCACAACAGTTCCCACACTGTTCTCAAATCCAAGTCAAGGTCTTCTCTGAAACCCAAGGCAAATTCCTTGGTATGAATCCCTGTGAAACCAAAAAAAAAGTTACAAAATCCCAAGGTATAATGGCTTAGAGGAGCCTCCAAAAGGGAAGAATACGAGAATTGTAAAGAATAGGATCAAAACAAGAACAAAACCCAGCAAGAAAAACATTAAGCCCAGTGTCTAGCATCAAGGGGACATGGTGGCAAGATGTCAATTCCAAGGGTCTTGGCCAGCCTCATCCATATGTCCCTATGAGTTGCAGCACACACAACCTGTATCTTAAAGTGGTTCCACACACAGCCTGCAGCTTTTCTTAGTAGACATATCCCTGGCATCTCCAACTTCCTAGGTCTCTACTGCATCTCTGGCTTCAATTCTACAACCACATGCACTTAGTTCTTAAAAGACATACTATTTGGCATTTTAGGCCTTCCTTTGTAATTTGGGTAGAATCCTCCCAGATGCTACAACTCCTTATCTTCTGCATGCCAATAAAACCAGCATCACACGTATGATGCCATGGACTGCTCCAACTGTAAGAAGTAGCCAAGTTCCCCTGGACCATAGCTATAGGGGGATTATAACTGCCTGAATGGCTAAGCATCATGAAATAAATGCCAAGGAATTCATTCTCTAAGCAGTCCTCTTCTTGAATAGGAGGCTTAGGACTCCTCTCCTCCAATGAAGGGTTTATACTTTTGCTCCCATAAGCCTGTGAGAGACAGCATCTTGCTGATTCCTAACATGTTATCAAAGTATCTTTCTTCTTGCCCCAGTTCAAAGTACTTGGTCTTTTGAATGGCACTAATCTATTTGGGCACCAAACCTTCTTTAGCCCCAACTATACATGTGGATCTTTGAGGGCCAAAATTTGAGTTTTGAAAAGTTTTCTGTTGTGCTGTTTTTAATACTCAATATAAATCTTGCTCAAAGCAAACAATACTCATGACATAGCATAAATGTTGCCCTGACTTGAAATTTCTTCTGCCAGATCAACTGATCTGTAGCCCTTAAACTCAGTCTTCCACAAAATCTCAAAATATAGGGAAAATGCAAACGAATATTTTGCCAGAATATACCAGGTCTACTCTAGCCCAAGTGTCAAAGAACCATCAGCTAAAACCTCATCAGCCTGTCTTTTACTACGTACATACACTTCTATCAGTATTTTTGTCTTCTGAGCTCTGACCAAGCATCCATCACGCTCTGATTACCATACTCTCTGGTTTTTGCAGCCTGTATCTCTGAACTTTTCCAAATTCCACCAGCATACCAGTTCCAAAGACTTCTGACTCACATGGTCAATACAGTCACAACAACAACCCCACTTCTTGGTACCAAATTCCTGTAATAATCGGCTTTGCCACTGCTGGGACAAACACCTGGTACCCTTGACTTAAAGGAGAGGTTTATTTGGTTTTTAGAGAATTCTACCCATAATCTGACTCTAGGAAAAAACAACATACCATAAAGGCATGGCAGAGCAAAGCTTTTTAATTTGTGGCATCCAAGAAGCAGCCAGGGGAACAGTTCCAGAAAGAAAGAGGTGGGAACCAGATGAATAATCAAGGTCATACTTTCTTGAGCTACTGAGATACCCAGAAGTGTCTTTTACTAATCCCCTAGGCAGCTCACAAACCAATCAGGTTGACAATCCAGCTTAATTGCCACACAGGGAAAGAACAGTCTTTTCAACAAATGAAAATGATAGCAGTCAAATTGGGTATCTCTACACTAAAGAATAATTAGATCCTTACCTAACAATACAGACAAAAATTAAAAGTGATCAGACAGCTAAATATAAGACCTAAAACTATATAATTCTAAGAAAAAAGGCAAAGACTTCACGATACTGGATTCAGCAATTATTTTTTGGACATGATCAAACAGGCACAGGCAACAAAAGAAAAATCAAACAAATTGGGTTTCATAAAAATTTTTAAAATTTGAGCATCGAAAGACCACCTCAACAATCTAAAAACTCAACCCACACAATGGCAGAAAACATTTGCACTTTATATATCTAATTAGAGATACATATCCAAAATATATAGAAAACTACAAAAACTCAACAATTACAAAAAAGAAAAATCTCATTCAAAATAATAGGCAAAGAATTTGAATAGACATTTCTCCGAATATATACAAATGGCCAATAAATACATAAAAAGATCCTCAATATCACTAAACATTAAGAAAATTAAAATCAAAACCATAAGGAGATACCACTTCATTTTCATTACGATGACTATTATTTTTTTTTTAAAAATTAAGTGCTACAAAATGTGAAGAAACCAGAAACCCTCTGCATTGTTGGTAACAAGTTAGTATTATATAACCATTGTGGAAAACAGTATAGCAATTTTAAAAAATTATCATGGAATTAACTTTGAATAGAGCAATTCCACTTTTCAGTAAATACCAAAAGCAAGGTATATTTTCATACTTATATTTACAGGCGCATTATTCATAATAGCTAAAAAGCTGAAGAAATCTACATGTCCACAAACAGATGACTGAATAAGCAAAATAAGATATGCAACTGTGTTTGCTTTACAGTACTACAACAAAATACCTGAAATAACTGCCTTATAAATTTAAAAAGGTGTACTTTGGGACACAGTGTTGGAGCTTCCAGCACTAGATGGAGTGAGCCAATCACTTTGGACACCTGGTGGGCATACTGGAAGGAAATAGAAGAGAGTCTGTGGTACAGCAAAAATACATCACAAGCTACAGAGCAAAAGAAAAAAAAGACCCATAGAATCCCACACTGCTCCTCCGGGGTCACCAATAACCTAAGGACTTCCAACTAGGCCTCACCTTACAAAGTTCTACTGCCTCTCAATAGTGATATTCACAGGACCAAGCCTTTAACATATGAACATTTGGACAGGGAGTTAGGGGTAGGGGTAGATGACCCTATCTAGCAAAGCACCATACAATGAAAATTATTGTCTTTTAAAAAGGAAGGAAATTCTGAAATATGCTACAAGATAAACATGAAAGACAGTACACTAAGAGAAATAAGCTAGTTATAAACATCAAACATGGTATGATTTTGCATATATGAGACAGAATAGTCAAAATCACAGAAACAAAGTAAATGATAGTTGTCAGGAGCTAGAAGCAGACAGTGTTTAATGGGTGTCAAGTTTTAGTTTTACAAGATGAGAAGAATTAGTGGTGATGGTTAACCCAAAATTATGAAGGTATTTAACATCCCTGATCTGACTACTTAAAAATGGCTAAGATGCTAAATTTCATGATGTGTATTTTACGACAATAAAAATATAAGTGAGGTGGGGAAAACACCTTGATTTAAGAAAAAGTTATCACATTTGTGATGAAGAAAGAAAGTTGAAGTTTAGTGAAGCAGCAAGGAACTAACTCTAGATGAAATCTGAGACAGGCAAGGACTAAATCATGCAAGGCTTTACCAGTCATAATTAAGAGCCTGGATTATTTGAAACAGATGGTACTTCTAGGAACTTATTTTCTACCAGATGTGATAATGGTCTGATCTGAGAGTCCACAGAAAGTAAGCACTATGCTCTAAAGCTGCATGCTCAGTACAGTGGTACTAACTACACACAGTTCCTATGACACAAAGGTAAAACACACACTAAATACCAGGTCTTAACACAAAAATGAAACATAAACTATCTTGCTAATAATTTATATACTAATTCTTTTATATATTATTAATATTGTGCATTAATATATTAATACTAAATATATTGGTAGTGTTTAATACATTTCAATTATATGTGGTTTCATATTACATAATATTGGGATACATTTATGTTAAATGAGTTATTAAAATTAATAATTAAATCAGGGTCTCATTCTAACTATGGCTAGTTAGAAAATTTTAAATTATCGTCTTACATTTCTATTGGACAGCATCATCCCTTAAGAGCAGCGATCTTTCTTTGGTCCACTCGTGCTCGGAAACATGCGTGGCACAGAGTCAGTACTCAATAAACAATAAATGAATGGATATGGACTTTTGATGCTAAAAGAAAGGAGACACCCTCTTCTGGGTTCCCAATCTTTCTAAATTAGTGTTTCACAGCCACGGTCTGAGAGTGGAGACAGGAGTGTTGTATATAGCCACACAGTGAAACCTTGCAGAAGGTGTGCGAGGTGATGGTACTGTCATCTGTGCCTGAGATTTCTCCTCTTCTCCTATCCCCTACTAACTGTACTAAGATTAACCAGCTGAAAGGTGTTACAAAAGCTGTATTGGTTTATATAACTGTATCACATTTAAGTACTTCAGTGATAATCTTTTTGATTCACTAGACTTCAGTGGCTATCTTCCAAAGAATACACTACCACCAATAAATAGGTCCCTACTCCTCCATTAACTCTGATTTGTTACATCATTTCCTGTATCCTATATTCAAAAGTATATTACAGAAAGTTCAAAATTGAAAAGACCTACTACACTTCATGGTCTTAAGATCTGTCTGATTTCAATGCTATATACTCACTGGTCAAAACCAAAGCAAGGCTAATGGAAGATTTACCAGAGATCTTAGACTGATTTGTGAACTTTCCAGCTTTGCTACATGATTTGAAATGTTCATTTCAACTTCATGATGCTATAATATGTAAATAAAAGATTTTCATGTGAAAATAGTCTATGATTGACAACTAAATAAATTCATACTCATTTGGACATCAATCTTTTTCTTCATTCAACAAACACCTACTTGACTAAGCTCTCCTACACTGATAAGTGTTGAAGATGCTGGGTATACATGGATGAAAGAAACTGATAGTCCTAACCTTCACAAAGCTTACAGGAATACCTTAAGACCTGGCCTGACCTTAGCTGTAAAGTGTTAAAACTGGAGTGGGCACACCTGAAACAAATTTTCATTATGCCCTTCTCTTGCTGGCAGTAAACTCCTTCCTCAATACTTCAGGGAGTTAATTTCTTATTTACCCCATATTCACCTCTAAATAATACAAACAACCATCATTCATGCTAGAATGTAAACTGGGCTTTATTTAAATTTATTTTTGGCTCAATATTATTTTAACAACCCACTAGAATATTAAGGGCCAAAAGTGTAGCTGTACTTCAAGCCTTTTCAATTATGAAAAGTTTCTATTTCTCAATAAAATCATTTTAAACAATAAACAGAGTATTTTCTAAAAAGTAGGCATAATGTTATCCTTAAGTTTTTATTTTATAATATTAATTAAAAATTATAGGAAGCCATTATTTTAGACCGAGCTCCCACTCTAATCCCTGTAGACAGAAATAAAATCCACAGTACTCATTCATGATAAAGCTCCAAGTCATCAAACTGAAACTAAATTGTTATCTGACCTTCTCAGAAACCAATACAATAGTAAGAGCAAAGTTTCTTACATAGATCAGTTTCAAATAACATGATAATGAAGTTGTTTTAATTCTTATCAAAAAAGTAACTTCATGTTAACAAATTAGTTATTTCTCTATTATTGTTTCTCTGTTCCTGTTTTACAAAGAAAGTTGTCTGGAAATAACTTACTTTTTGTTTTTGTTTCTGTTTTTCCCGCCTTTCTCTAGCTATAAAACTAACCATCTTTATCTACTCATTACAATAATTATTGTATTTTATAGAATAAAGGTTGCCCAATCCTAGTATTACAAATAAAGCCAATTTAGATCTTTAAGTAAACCTGATATATGTCTTTCTGACAACAGGTTGTAAGAGTATTTTATGCAATTTTACAAGTACTCAAATAAGCAGGAACTTAACATTTCTTTTTTCACAGATAAGACAATGAATTCAGAGCAATTATACAGTCTGTGAACAGTCATACAAACACTAATGGCATAGTTCCTAAGTTTAACTTAGTCAATATTTCTTCTGCCACATCACTGCCAGATGTCACAAACATGATTGTATGAATTCTTCTCAAAAATGTAAAAAAAAAAAGGAAGTTTCAAAGCTTACCCAAGGGTGCTAATCAAAATATCTGACAATCAGTTAATTAAATGTTTAATGAGAATAGTTGCCAGTCATGCCTGTGCTTCACAACAACCATACACAAGCAATAAATCTATCAGCCCTCAATACAAGGCCTGCCCCAACTCAAAATTCAAATTTAAATTACTAAAAATGGTATGTCAACCAAAGAAAACAAGTATACCCATTACTAAATACTCCAAGTTAGCTCACTTGCCCGACCTAAAAAGTAACCCTGTGTACACATGGCTGGCTTCATAAAATTTTTCTTGAAAACAGATGCTGTTTAATGCTACAAGTACAAATATATTTATCAATGTCTTAACATTTAAAAATATTTCAATAAAACCGAAAATCAAAGTAGATTTCAAATCATGGGGCAGGAAGAGTAGTTCCTAATCACAAAAAAAGAGAAAAAAAAGTGACACAAAGAGTTATGAAAGTATATTAGCTTTATCTAAATAAAAAAAGTAGGCTAAGAGAAAACAGTCACAAGGACAGTAAAATACTTAGTGTATAAAATAATTTAGATGACAAAGAGTTCACATAAATCCTTCAGAAAAAGAAAACTCTAGGCAAAAGCCAAAGGCCTGCACAGCAAATCCCATCCAGCCGTACAACCTCAGCACCTCACCTGGAGCCTGGTAGGGCCCCCATGCACAATACTCCAATCAGCCATGCACCTTTGGGTATGTCCTTCCAGGCCTACCTGGGCCCTGCCCAGTGACCCCAAGTGGCCGAGGAACCACCAGCGCTCAGTGGTATGAGCTGGACCTGCAGGGAACCTCATCCAGCCATGAAACCTCGACACCTCACTTGGAACCTGGTAAGGACTTGCTCAGTGACCCTAAGCAGCTGGAAAGCTTTGGTGCACCAAATGGCATGACCTGAAGGTCTCCACTGTGTACTCCATCTAGCTATTCAGCCTTAGTACACCACTGAGAAGCTGTAGGAGTCCCACCCACCAACCTCAAGCAGCTAGGAAGCTTCACGGTACCATGTGAGGTGTGCTGACCGCCCACCCAGCATACTCCCCACATTTGAGAAGCCTTCAAGTGCCACTATGGGCCTGGTAAGGCTAGACTAAAGACGTCCACTCAACTGGGGAAACTCCCCGTACTACTGACACATATCCTCCACCCAGGAAACAACTAAGACCTTATATTCATTCACCTTCTCCAGGGGAATACAGGAAAATGACAAAATGAAAGAGCAAAATGCAATCTCAAAACTCCAACCCATGCCAAACAAGTCTAGGAGACATGGACGCTGAAGAAAATGTAAGCCATATAACTGAAACATCTGAAATGATAGTAACTGAAGTAAAGAAACAACTCCATTAAGATGTAAAGGAACTCAGATCAGAAATAATCTCCCAGGTAAAAGAAGAAATGATAATCATAATAAAAGAAATACTGAACACACACAAAGAAGACATAGTTTAAAAAATTGAGGAGCACTGCAAAAAGATGGAAAGCTCAAATAAACAGTATAAAAATTTGCCATAACCAAAATAAATCTACACCTAGACATATAATAATCAACATCCCAAAAATTCAACATAAGAACAGAATATTAAAAGCTGTTACAGAAAAGAAACAAATCACCTATAAAGGAGAGCCCACAAGAACCACAGAAGACTTCTCAACACAAACAAATCAAGTCAAGAAGAGCATGGAATGAAGTATTTCAGATCCTAAAGGATAACAACTTCCAACCAGATTGATGTACCTTGCAAAACTGTCCTTCAAAACTGATGTAGAAATAAGATACTTCCATGACAAAGAAAACCTGAAGAACTTTATGACCACCAAACCAACTCTGCAAAGAACACTGAAAGATATTCTAGATAGACATAAAAGTAACTGCAACTTCAAGAACCAACAGAAAAAAACCACTAAGCAAGGCAAACAATTAAACATAGGGGACAGTTAAAGAACCAACAGTAGAATGATAACATGACAAAACTAAGCCAATACATATCAGTTATCACCATGGTAAATGGTCTCAATTCATCAATTAAAAGAAACAGACTGGCAGAATGGATCAAGAAACAACATCCAACCACATGCTGTATACAAGAAACCCATCTAACCCAAAAAGAAATTCAAAGACTGAAAGTCAAAGGATGGAAATCAATACTTTAAGCAACAGGAACCTCCCCAAAAAAGCAGGGGTAGCTATTCTGATTGCAGACAATGAGAACTTCAAATCAAGAATGATCAAAAGAGATAAAGAAAGTCACTACATACTGGTTAGGGGAAAATTTCAGGAGGAAGAGAAAACAATCTTAAATATATATGCACCAAATACAGGAGGCCCCAGCTATATAAAACAAATTATTAATTGAAATGAAAACAGTAACACAATCAAAATGGGAGACCTTAAAACCCCATGGACACAAAGAGACAGATCAACCATAACTGAATCAAACTTGTGAAAAAAATGAACTTAGTAGACTTCTGCAGAGTGTTCTACCCCACATCAGAATATACATTCTTCTCAGGGGTGCACATGGGACTTTCTCTAAAAGAGACCACATACCAGCACATAGAACATGCTTAAATAAATACAAAAAATCAAAATCATCTCATGTATATTATCTAATCATATTGCCAAGAAACTGGAAATTAATGACCAAAGAAACTGTAAAAACTCCATAAACACATGGAAATTAAATCATGCAATCCTGAACAATCAATAGGTCACAAAGGAAATTTAAAAATAAATAAAACAATATCTGCAAGCAAACAAAAACACAAACATAACTTATCAGAACCTGTGGGATGCAAGTAAAGTGGACCTCAGAGGGAAACTTATTACAGTGAATTCACACATCAGGAAAACAGAATGAACACAAATAAACAAACTGATGTTACAATTCAAACATCTAGAAAAAGAAAGGCAAGTCAAGCCAAAAACCAAAAAGGAGGAAATTTTAAAGGTCAAAGCAGAAATTAACATAATAGAGACTAAGAAATCAATACAAACAAATTAATGAATCAAACAGTTGGTTCTTTGAAAGAATAAAATTGTTAAGCCCCTAGCTAACCTTATTTTAAAAAGAAAAACCTCAAATTCATGCAATAAGGAATGAAAAGGACGAAATCACTACAGACCCTGTGGAAATACCAAAGATCATCAATACCTACGTCAAAAACCTTTACATTCATAAGTTGGATAACACAAAAGAAATGCACAGATTCCTAGACACATGCAAATAACCAAAGCTGGGTCAAAAAGATGTAAAACTACTGAATAAGCCAATTCCAGTTAATGAAATTGAAAATGTAATTAGAACCTTAACAACAACGAAAAGCCCAGGTCTAGATGGATTCACTATTGAATTCTACAAGAAATTCAAGGCAGACTTAATGCCAACACTCTCAAACTTTTCAATGAAACTGAAAGGGAAGCAAGTCTTCCTAACTCATTCCTGGAAGCAAGTATTACCCTAATACCAAAACCAGAGAAAGACTCAACCAAAAAAGAGAACTACAGGCCAATCTCCCTAATGAACATAGATGCAAAAATTCTCAATAAATTACTGGCAAACAGAATGCAGCTAATCATCAAGAAAATCATATAACACTACCAAGTGGGATTCATCCCAGGAATGCAGACACGGCTCAACATATGCAAATCAATGAATGTAATACACCCTATCAACAGAGCCGAAGATAAGAATCACATGATCCTTACAATAGACGCAGAAAAAGCTTTTGATAAAGTCCAACTCTCATTCATGATAAGAACCCTATGGAAAATCAGAATAGTCTACCTCAATCTGATAAAAACCATCTATGACAAACCAACAGCCAGCATCATAGTAAATGGTCAAAAACTAAACCTTTCACTCTAAGATCAGGAACAAAACAAGGATATCCATTACCACCACTCCTATTCAATATAGTGCTGGAAACATTAGCCAGAGAAGAGAGAGAAAAATAAAAGGACTAAAGATAGGAAAGGAAGAAGTTAAATTATCATGATTTGCAGGTGACATGATACTCTACATAGAAAACTCTTAAAACTCCACTGAAAGACTTCTAGATATAATAACCAAATTCAGTAATATAGCTGGATACAAAATCAATACTCAAAAGTCAATAGAATTCCTCTACACAAAAAACAAATTCACTGAGAGAGAAATAAGAGAACCGATGCCCTTCACAATAGCATCCAAAAAAATGAAATACTTAGGAATCAATCTAACAAAGGAAGAAAAAGATCTACTCAGTGAAAACTGCAGTACTCTGAAAAGAGAAATCAAAAAGTGTCTCAGAAAATGGAATGACATTCCTTGTTCGTGAATAGGAAAAACAAACACTGTAAAAATGGCTATTCTCCCAAAATGTTATACAGATTTAATGTAATTCCAGTCAAAATACCATTGGTGTACCTCACAGATGGAGAGAAAATTATTCCTAAAGTTCATCTGGAACCAGAAGAGAACTAGATTAGCAAAGGCAATTCTGGCCAACAAAGTGAAGGCAGGAGGCATCACAATCCCTGACTCGAAGTTATACTACAAAGTTACCATGATAAAGTCAGTGATGTACTGGAGTAAAAACAGACCTGGAGATCAGTGGAATAGATTAGAAGGTACAATCACAACTATAAACACAGTCACTTTATCTTTAACAAAGGGACCAAACATGTTCACGGGAAGAAACATAGCCTAGTTCATAAGTGGTGCTGAAAAAACTAGCTTTCTATATGCCAGAACTAAAACTAGACCCATGTCTATCACCATGCACTAAAGTAAAAGTGGATCAAAGATCTAAATATTAAACCAGAAACACTAAATCTGTTGGAAGACAAAGTAGGTAGAAATCTTGAAGACATAAGGGTAGCCAGAGAATTCATGAACAAAAATCAAACTGCACAGGAAATACTTTCCAGAATCAATAACTGGGATCTTGTCTTACTAAAAAGTTTTTGCATGTCAAAAGAAATCTCCAAAAGAGTGAAAAGAAAACCCACAAATTCAGAAAAAATCTTAGTTCACTGTCACTCAAAGGACTTCTATCTAGAACATACAAAGAATTAAAAAAAAAAAAAAATCAGACCCCAGAAATTCAAAGACTCAATACAAAAACGGCATCTGAGATGAATACACACTTCTCAGATGAAGAAATGCAAATGACAAATAAAACATGAAAAAATGTTCAGCATCACTGGTCATTAGAGAAATGCAAATTAAAACCACATTGAGATTCCATCTCACTCCAGAAAGAATGGCCAGGATCAAAAAAAGCACCAATAACAAAGGCTGGAAAGGCCGTTGGGAAAAAGAAACTCTTCTGCACTGCTGGTAGGAGTGTAGACTGGTTGTAACCACTGTGGAAATCAGTCTGGAGGTTCCTCAAAAAGCTGGGATTTGAAGTCCCATTTGACTCAGCTATGCCACTTCTGGACATATTCCCAGAAGAACTGAAAACATCATACCACAATGATATATGTGCACCCATGTTTATAGCAGCACAATTTGTAATAGCCAGATCTTGGAAGCAACCTTAATGCCCATCAAGTGAGGAATAGGTAAAAAAACATGTGGTATTTTTATACAATGCAGTAACACTCAGCTATGAAGAAGGATCACATTGAGGCTTTCATAGGTAAATGGATGTGACTTGAGACCATACTCATAAGTGAAATAAATCAAACTTATATGTGTAAATACCATATTGTCTCCCTAGTGCAAGAAACTGAAAGATATAATAATAAGATACAAAATCTGCAATAAATATTGTGAAAGGGAAAGAAACTGCTTAAAGGGGAAAAAATAACTCAGGGAAAAGGAGAATAGTAAGAAGAGAAAAGAAAAAATATAAATTTGTATATATACACTTAAGATAGCTAAGATGATTGGGCTACTAGTTCTTGGAACAGTTAACATTCGTAGTATTAGATCAATTTTGCATGTTTATATTTGGTAATCTAAGTAACTCTTTTGAAGATAACTATGCAAAATAACCTTAGTCATATTCCTATCACCTTGTTTTGTGCTCTTTGTACTTGTTATTTATCTCTTTTGTTTCTTGTTTTTCTCATAATTTGTTTTGTTTTGTTTTTCCCTCTACTACAGAAAGGATAGATATACATGTATAGGCTTATACTTGCCTAGAACTTCTCCTAAAGAGTTCACAAGAATTGATTTTATTATGTGTGATGGTATGAACAGTTACTTTTAGAAAACGAGACATTATGGTAGCCATTGCTGATTTCTTATCATCTTCTGTGAAGTCTAGTAATGCTTTTATTCTTTGTTTTGACTGGTTTTAGTCTGTTTCGTATTATTTAATATCAATATGCGTGAAGGTATGAGCAGCTATTTTGACAAGAACAAGAGACATTAGGGTAGCCATTGTCTGGTGTTGAAGGCCTGTAATGCTTTATCTCTTTTGTTTTGAATGGTTTTATACTATTTTGTCTTGTTTGAATTCATTATGCACGAAGATAATGACAAGTATTTCGAAGAAAACCAGAGACATTATGGTAACCACTGTAGATTTCCTGTTTGGTTTTGAGGTCCTGTGTTGCTTGCATTGTTTTATTCTGATATGCTTTGTTTTGCGATGTTTTTATTCTCTTTAAAATAAAAAATAAAACTCCAATAAACAGGCCAAAGAAATGAATATATAATTCACAAAACAAAACAAAAAAGACCTGGTTTACACAGAAAATACTAAACTGTACTAATTATCAAAGAAAAGCAAATTAAACAATGGAGCATGAATTATAAAATTATCCCATTTGGTTCACAATGTGGAGAATAAAAGCATGTATGTCACAGACAAAAGTATAAACCATATGCAAAAGTGATTCACAAATGAAGAAGCATTTTCTAAAAAGCCCATTCATTCAACTGAAAGCTCACTTACTGAGCATTTACTGTACATTAAATAAGAAAAAAAATTTACTTAGTCTCCAGGGGTTCCAATCTATCCATTTTGCAGAAAAGCAGACTCACAAAAAAAAAAAAAAACCCACTTCATGGAGCCACAAGGGAGGGCAATTAATTTGAGAAGGAAAGATCAAGGGATGTTAAAATTACTTTGCGTAAAAAAAAGTATATAAAAGAAAGACCACAAATATAATAGTAGATCAAATGATGAACTGAAAAATGAAAATATAATAAACACAAAATGGTACTCAGAAATGAGTAAGGCCCCTTTTTCTTCCATTAAGATGAGAAAAACAGTCACAGGTGATGGGCCAAATTTCAGCCCTATGCACCAAAATACAGATAAATCTTCGCAAATTTGGAAAGATAAGTTTATACTCAATCCTTTTACTACACTTGATCTTAGTCAAAAGGCCAAGAAGTAATATATACCCAATCTTTTTAAAATAAAAGTGTAGGGGCTGGGGATTTAGCTCAGCGGCATAAGCACCTGCCCAGCAAGCGCGAGGTCGTGAGTTTGACCTCTAGTACCAATAAAAAAAATTAAAAAATAAAAGTGCAATCAAATGAACTTTGCATAGTAACAGTATCAGATTTCTGCCACTCCACAAGAACCGTGTGTCACTAGTAGAGAAGGAGCACGGAAGAAGATGGGAATGTATGTGTTTAGCGTATACAAGACAGCAGGCCCTGATCTAGATGTTTATATTACTAGATACACATTGACCATTTCATTAGCAAAAAATAAAGAAGTTGATGACAACTTTCCTAAATAAATGGGAGTTTTGTTTTCAAACTCTGTTTTAACAAATTTCATTTACATCTAAACATAACCAATCACCAAAAGTAGCAATTTCTTCCCATTACCACATACAATTAAAGTAAGATCTTTTTCACTTCTATAAGAATACCATTCATTTTAAAAGGCTGAGATCCAACTATTTCAAAATATCCAGATTTATAATGAAAACACTTGGGGGTGAGGGGTTGGAGAGAGGATTTGCTGCAGGAGGAAGGAGGTAACCAAAGACTTCAGTTAGAAGACAGGAAAGTTTCAAATCCATTCTTAAACCACAGCTAACAATTATTTTAATATCTGTTAAGCATTATTTCAAATGAAAAATTTTATCAACACTGTATTTCATTTATGGATTTAACTAGGTTATCTTCAAAATGTCACGGGTTGAATTTCACTTTGGGTACTATAAAATGGGGGATGTCATTTTAACATCACTTGAATCATATTTTATAGTGTGTTTTAAAAAATAAAATTAAGAGTGGTAGACAAATTATAAAACATGAATGAAATATTCAGCAAGCAGGAATGAAAATAAGACTTTCACAGTGGAGCTGATATATTAAAAGACGGAAATCTACATCTGGTTTCAATACTGGTATAAATTAACTGGCAAATTTAAAAAGAATTTCATTGTACAAAAACAAAAAGATGGTTTTGATAGGCTTTAGTCCTCTAGTTACTTTTGCTTCTACAGTCCTATGATGAGTGTAATAATATGATACATTTAATATGTCACTGTATATATGGTTTTGATAAAACTGCATCCACCACCTTGTCTCAAGGGCACATGTGCAAATGGTTTTAACATACACAGAACACCTTAATGTTCCTATGTCAATGAAAACACATGCAAGTGAAACTTTTGTAAGTTCATACAAAATTTAAAATTTGATTTTCTAAAAAGTGAGCCTTTGAAAATCTTATACTTTACCTTTCTGATGTAATTATTTATACATATAAAATAATGTTAATTCTACATTTAGTATTTATTAGATAACAAGAATACAAAAAATTAGACATAGTTCTCCTTTTCAAACAAATGGAGATCTAATAAAATTTTAAGTCTTGCTCTCAATGACATTCCATAAGATCTTAATCTTTATAGTCTTTTAATGATAGGCCTAAATTCACCATTTTTAAGACATCACCCCATATTTCCCAAGTCAGGATTTATTTAACCAGTGATAACAACACCTTTACAATTACTGAGTTCATATCAGCTACTCTGCACATATCACTTAGTTTGATACCTAAACACAGTTGTAGAGGTAAGCACTAACAAGAATTTACTGAAAGCCTATTATACTGCCCCATCTTCATGATCCTCAGAATTTTGTAGGATGGTAAGGGGAAAATGTATAATATTAAGTAATGCCTACAATAACAAGATTAGCTACAAGCACACTCCAAAACAGAAGTTGTTAAAGCAAATTATGTTTCAGAACCAGTACTCTTAAAATCCAACCCATCTAATAAACCTTCAAGACCTTAAATAGTATAGTTCCTGCCAGCCTCAACCACTTCACTTCATCATTCTTCCCACTCAGGTAAAGTTTCACAGAGACGCTAATTTTTGGGTTCATTCTTGAAGAACAAAGTTTATCAGGTAGCCACAGAGGGAAAGGAATATCACTGCATGTAAATGCAATGGCCATAAAATATATGTGGTCCAGTACCAGTGAACAGTTCTTTATGTTCAAACGTAGTATGTACAGGATAACAGTATAAAATGGGAAGTCAGATTAGGGCCAATCTGTGTTATATACCTATAAAATTTTAAGTGGAAAAATGACTTGATCATACTTTAACCTTTAAAAAGAAAATTCTGACAATAAACGCAGACCAGAACCTATGTGTAGAAAAACTATTATGGAGAATATAATAGTAACATGCAATTGGAGTCTGTACTAGTAGCTTAAAGGAGTATAAACCTGATTAAAATTCCAAGAGACTTAATAATAAAATCTTAAGCAAAATTAGAAAAAAATTAGAAGCAGGAAGGCACCCAAAGCAAAATTCATTTCTCTTTCATAAGTGAGATAGACTCAGTATTGCACCTAGTCTTCTTCCACAACTGAATTGCCTTACCTTTAAAAAAAGATCAGATTAAGTAGCAGTCTCATAACTCCCCCAAAAAAGTTACTAAAAATGAACATATCCTCTGACACAGTAATTCCATTTCTCAGAATGTATCTGATGGCTCTAGTAATACAAATACACCCAAACATATGTAAAACAATTTCTGTAACTTTAACAGCAAAAAACTGAAATGCTATACTCATTTGTATCCATGACATGTTTTTTAAAAATGAATTATAAACACATAAAACCTATACATCCTGGCATGAGAAGGTGTCTAAGTATCAGACATTTACTGCAAGGCGAAGTATAAAACATCACATATAGCATGAATTCCTTGTATAAAACAAGACATGTAGACATGTAAGTTGAAAGAACTCACAAGGAATTAACTGATAAGACCTCAGGGAAGTAAAATTGAAGCATAGGAACAGAAATACATATTCACTTTCTCTTTTATGCTTTTTATCCTATTTGAAATTTTTACAATGTACTTATTTTAATTTTTTTCCTTAATTCATACAATTAAAAATGGGAGAAGGGGAATCTATATGTAGGTTAAAAGTACAAATAATTATGATAGATAATTTTAAAAGCGCTCCTTTGAACTATTAAAATTCAAGATTTGCCAAAGGAGGACCTAAATTTCCATTTTCTGGAAAATTTATTTCTGTACATTTCTTGATTTGCTACAGCTAATTAAGACTTTCTAGAAATGATCCATTATTTTAGAAGCATGATAAAATTCTTAAATCATTAGTAATTTAAAACTTTTTGCCATAAAGTAATAAAGTAGCAATTTTTATTTGTATAAACCCAGCAATTTGTATAAAGTAGCAATTTATATTTGTATAAAACTTCTCAGGATACAGAATGCTGACACTTACCAGCTTTTTCCCTCTTAAGAAAACACTGATATAGCTGAGAAAAATAACATGATATTAGATCTTCTTTAGCATTAGAAATCTGAAGTTTAGTGGACAGGGTTAACATAATATACCCAGAGTCACACAGTTAACAGGTAACAATCCAGGCACTGCAGCTTAGTCTTCTGGCTCCATATCTAACACTCCCTTCCACTAAACCACATCACTGCAAATAACCACCCTTAAGAGTGTGCAATGATGGGTCGGGCTTCTGACATAGAGAGAGGGCTCACTGCAGATCTGGCATGACAGGCAGTCTGCTCAAGCAAGAATGTAAAATATAAAAATAAAGTGTATGAAGGTGGGCCTGACTGACGACAAAGAAATAGAACTGGGAAAACTGCCAAGCAGAAACCAGTAAGGGAACACAAAGAAATACTTCTGTAAGCTTAATTTACTTAGTCAAGGCAAAGAGAATAGCCTATTCAGGGGACTATATTGTAATGTGGAAAACTCAAAAGGTGTTTAATCCAATCAAAAGTTAGAAAAGACATAATGAAGCGTGATGTATATGGGGTATTTAATCTGAGATTAAGACATGGTGGCACATGATTGCTATGAAAACTTCCAACACACTAATCCTACAATGGAGAGCCACTGGGTTTCTATTAATTTTTATACTGTGGCTTGGAACTTTAAAAAGCAAAGGTGAAGAACACTTAGAAGTCAATCTCACTCAGTGGAAAGCACCAAAGAGGGACCAAACAGAATCATATCTACATAAAAAGGACTCATTTCCCTAGGACTATAATACAGTTTGGAGTAGAAAAATAGTTGTAAGAGAAGAGGTCAGGGACATCAGAAATAAAATCAGAGTTAAGCCACTCATCTAAAGTGACCCATGGATCTGCAAACCCCATGAGCAGGCACTTTCCAGGACAATTCTTACAGGAAATCTTTACTGCTGACAAACCAGAAGAGGACTCTTGAGGAAACATCACACTTAACTGTCCCTTACTGTGACAGAATAGAGTCAGATGCTCATCACCTTTGAGGCACAAAATTGACAGCATAATGACTTTGATATATGAGATTCTCTTACAAAGTTTAACATTCATTGTGGGAGCTATTTTAGAAGAGTTTTTTAATTAATGTTTTGTTCCTGAAGTGTTTAGGTTTTCTTGTCTAGGTTTAGTAAATATATATAAAACATAAGCTATTTTTGCCAATCCAGTACCTATTTAACCTTCTGCTAACACATTCTGCTATCCTTTTAGGAAACTGCTACTTTCCCCCTTCTCAGATGATATATTTCTAGTAATCAACTTTATCCTGGCTCTAGGTTGGGTACACAACGTAGGCAAAAGACAGCACGTCGTAATCTGATGGCCACAATGATGTACTCATAAAAGGCAGATGGCCCATTCTAAAGTAATGAAAACACAAAACTATCACTTTTTTTTAAAGATTTCAACAAGAAAGATGTAACAGAAAACTGCTGACAGCCATCTTATAATCAGGAGAGGAGTCTATGAAAGTGGAATCACTAAAGAATTACCAGCAGCCGAGCCAACCAGTAAGCAGCCTGCCGCCCTGGAGAGTGACTGTGGTGTGGGGAGCCACGGCCACCCCAGGGCGGGGAAACCAGAAGCAAGAGTGTCTCCTGAGATCCACACCATGCTGGAACTTAGGGCGCCGAGCCAACCAGTAAGCAGCC
>PVJX010023673.1:0-28882 GCA_004027295.1 Dolichotis patagonum | reverse complement strand
TCATATAATGATGAGTGAATCCTCCCTCTAGGCTGGATAGATATCAAGGATGCAGTATTAGATGTTCATGCTTTATCAGTGCCTTAGTGTTACAGAACATCCCAAATTTAGGCAAAATTCCTGAGGAGAGAAGAACTAGACTAAATTTACCGATGAACTTTCAGGTATGTTTGAAACTGAATTTCCACCAGCTGACAATATAGTGACTAAAGTTAATTGGTGAGTAGATTTTAAGTTACATTTCATGAATATTTAGGTTTGAGGTAGAGATTTGTGTTCACATTACATCACATTTTCATCTTCAAGCGTTTTGTTTCTACAATGTGATTTATCATGCAACTAATATGAAAATTCTATGCTTGTGAACTAGTTATCAGAAAAAAATAAAACATAATGTACACCTTGCTTACTTCTTTTTCCTCAAAATGGAGGTTTCTTTACAATAGCTACAGGTATACTACGCAAAAGAATAACTTGGTATTAAGATGAAACCAAGGGCTTGACTCCTTTGACTTCAGTAAATGCAATCAAAAAGTTTTATCAGAAGCAAATCTATCATGCTATAAGATATGAGAATATAAGTTTGGAGTAATTATTAATACTAAATGTAGGAAATAAAACATAATTCACTTTCTTGAAAGAAAGTTTTAAATGTGGGTTACAAAATAATTTCTCTAACAGTAAGAGCTTGCATATTGTACACTGATGTCATTTTATTCATTTTGAACTTATGGTTGCTATATAGAACTTTGTGAGTAGTTGCTAACTATTTGGGATTTGTACTAGAAACTAGCTGCAGAGACAGTGTGGCGAGTACTCAGGATTAACTGAGAGATTCTGACAAGCTGCTGGAACAGACAACTAGTTATAATTGCAAGGCTGAGGTATGTCTTTTTGAATAGCTGTGTTTTTAAAAATAGCACAATTTAGATTCAGATCAGAAGTAAAAACAAAGTAAAAATAATAATCATTGGCAGTTTCTTGGGGAAAGAAATGTATATATATATGTATATATATATATATATATATATATATATATATGTGGAACAATGGAATAAAGGAGAGAATTCAAGTATGAAAAGTATACTTAAGCAAAACGTCTCATCTATTACATTTATAAATTTGAGCAGCATAATGTCTTTATTCATATTTCATTATTATCAAAAAGGAGAAAGACAAAGAGTAAACCAGACACTGCAAAAGAAGTGTTGAGGTGAACTTAAATTCTGTAGAAGAAGATACCATTAACCTTTATCTTTTAGATAGGAGATTAGGAAACAAAAGAAGTCAAACTAAAAGTCTGGAGGGAATGACAACCTAGAGGTTATCTTTTTACTACTTTTTCAGTCTTCACTGTCTCCTAATTCGTTCCTCTTTTTAGTAGGAATTATTTTCCATTCTATCTGATTGAACAATAAGGTTGTGTAGATTAAGAATTCAGGTTAGAGGAAGACTTAAAACATTGAGACTCACAGAATGCACAGATAAAAGTAACCTTTTAAAAACTAATAAGACTTGGCTGTATGACTTTCTGTTTAGGCTTTGTTAGTAGGAAAAGACAATTAGGCCATGACCAGGGTCCTAATTGTGATAATGAGAAAAGTCAAAGAAAAGGACTAAATTCTGGGGTTTTATAGAAAAAGGTGAACAAGAGTGTCACCTGTGAGTCTTACTGTGGTTCTGGAAAAAGAAGGCAGAAAAAATCATGAGACAACATGGATATTTTGAAATTAGTTATTTCTGAAACTAAAAAAATCATTTATGGACACACACAGCCCAGATTATTTTCAATGCTCATCACCTTATATGACAACACATTCTTCATTAACTTCAAAACTACCCTTAACTGTAGTGTCTTGTTTTGTTCAGTATCTATTAAATAAAAATCAAAGAGATAAATTCTTTTTAAAATGCATTTCTACTGAATATGGTAGCTCACATCTGCAATCCCAGAATTAGGAGGCTGCAGCAGGAAGATTGTCCTGAATTTGAGGCCAGTCTAGGCTACACAGTGAGTTGAAGGCCAGTCTGAACCGTATAGTGGGACTCTGTCTCAAAAAATAAGTAACAAAAAATAAATAAATAAATAAAATGCATTCTTAAGAATAATTGTGAAGAATTAATTCTTATAATTCATTTAATTCCTATTATAATTTAATGCCTAAATAATAATTCTGAAAAATTAATTTTTCTTTTATTGTACAATTAAAAACTACATAAAACCATTATTAAAAATTTACTATACCTAAGCTAAGAGTTACATACACAATTATAGAAGTTCATTATTTTTAGTAGTACTGTTATATTACTTGAATATAATTTTTAACATGTTCCAAATCTTTTGTAAGGAAATAACATATAAGTTTCACACTTGAGTACAAACATGAAAATTAAAGCAAGTTATCTTCTTTTGTTTTCTCCTTAGAGCACAACTCATATTTGTTGACAATGCTTAGTGTTAGACTATTCTGGTGCAACAGAGAAGCAAAAGTACAAAAATGAACAGGTTTATTGAGTTGAGGATGTGGAAAGGAACACATAAGCCATGGCAGCTGGGCTGTCTCCTTTGACCAGATGCAGAGAGGCAGAGAGACACATGACTTCTGATTGAAGTGGCGCATGTGGTGGATACTGATGTGTGAGGAGATGATGGGAATTCTCTGTGCCTACAAACAGGAAGGGGAGTTGCACTTAGGGCTGAAGACGAAGCAGGAGTGGTAAGTGTTCCTGCTTTGGCCTTCCGCCATGTTAGACCACTGCCATAACTGTGCAGTAATTTATACTATGGAAAGAACCTTTTACTTAGTTTCTATAATGGTCTTAAAATTGTGCCTATGCATGTCATGTAGCAGGAAAAAAGCTATGTAATTATTGCAGAAAGTTAGAATATAGGAATTACCACAGTAAAAATTTATGTGGTAAAAGAATCACATAATAAACAGCTGAATGATTAAAAGAGAATAATTCCAAAGCCTTATCATATCAATGCTCTAATAAAAATTCTTCATAAATATCAGAGAAATCTTTCTTTTAAGTTCTCATCTCCTGAGTAGGACTGAGAATGTTGAGTTGAGTTAGATGACCACAAAGCAACTAACATAGATAATTAGAATTCCTCTCTCAATCCTGCCATTTCAAATTCTTACACTGTTCTACCTCACTTGCTCAGAGAATAGTAACAAGCAAATATTTATTCAGAGGAGCTAAGAAACTGATATTTGATTGTCTACTGTATACCAACTACTGTTGACATATATTATCCCATTAGATATGGTTTCTGTGAAAACATATAACCCATGGGCAGGCTACAAATTGTGGCCTTGTAGTGAACACACTGCCTAGGCAATTCTTACAGTGCCAAACTTTGAGAACTACTGGTTTACAGCGTTACAATTATAAGGCAATAGTTCAGAAATATGAAGCATCTGGCCCAATGCCACGTAACTTGTGAGTTACAGAATGATCGTGGGTATAGATAGGAGTAATCATCTATTTTCATCAGATACTCTCGTATCTTTAATTAGTAAATTGATGTCATTTCCGTTACCAGCTTGTTTCTCAAAAACTCCCATTTTACCTGTTCTTTAACCTCAACAGCTCCATCAGTAATTTGTTCTTTCTACTTTCTTCATACTGGCCAGTAATTTTAATTCCAGTTTTCACTCTGTGAAATTTATATCCATGACAAATCATTTCAAACATTTTCTTATTATATTTTAAACACACTTACTTGAGAGTTTTTCTTGTACTACCCTTTGATAGGAGCTATTCAAGCTGGAAATTGAACATACAGTCAGGGTTGTTCTATAAGAACAAAAGAGGCTCAAAGAGCAAGATAAGGCCACAGTTGAGGATGCCTGGCTCCAACTCCAATTAACAAGATAGAGATTGCAGCTTCAGGCATTTCACTCCTGTAGGGAAAGTCAACCTGGAAACTTCCTCCTAAGATAGTTTCCCCAAATTAACATAAGATACTTCCCCTAAATTAATATAAGATACTTCTCCTAAATTAACATAAGATACTTCTCCTAAATTAACATAAGATACTTCTAAATTAACATAGCCTGTTACTTGGAAAAGTCCTTGAACCATTCCCAAGGTTCTGCTCAGTTTCTTGTGTGTTTTATTCTAACCCAATCCTTGTTTGAAAACTAAATAAATATGGGCCACCCAGAGACATTCCTTGTCTCAGCCCCCAGAATCTTGAATTCTACTAGAGGGTTTTGATCCTCCTGGAGCCCTAAAATCATACCACTTATCTATTTAAGCCTTCACTGAACACTTGTTTGGGAGATTGGGGATATTGGCCAGGTCCCCAGTCACCTTTCATTGGTTAAACTGTTAGATCAGATGTACCAGGGTAGCATCTAATATTGTAAGGGTGTCAGGACACTTTGACAGTATTGAGAGGGATAGTATAGCTTGTAGAATAGAACACAAGTGCTCATCAATGTCAGCTGGACCCTAACCATATTAGAGGTTACCAATGTTTTATCCTTATTGGATTTCTATTATATGATACACATGACTTTTATATTTTCTGAACTTGCCTCAAACTGTTATAAATATTGTACCTTCTCTCCTGTACTCTTACAGTGCCACTGTTTTGTTTATCACATACAATATAGGCAGTCATTAAGTGGTTACTTACATACTCTTATCTAAATATACCAATCTAAATAAACTTGTACTCTATATTTTCTCCTCTCATCATGGTAGAGTCTCTTTGTCCTATTCTTCCTAATCTCAAGGGATTGACATTATTGATTATTCATTGTTGCCTTCAACTTTTCTCATTATTGTTGGTCATTAGCATTTAGATATATTTAATGTTGTCTCCTATGAAAACTATCTCAGTAAAGAGCATCACATGATACCAAATTGCATAATCCATAGTTATGGCAGTCATTTTGGATTCCTTGTCCACATTCATTCATTTAACAAATATATGATGAGCTTTATGTTTATTTATTCCTATAAATATCTGTAAAATGTTAGTTCTTTATTTCTAGTTTGTCATCATGCTTCCAATTTTCTACCCTATCCCTAAATTTAATTTTCTATCAGCATCTAGAATATGTATTTGTCTTGCTATATACATGTGCACATGCTTTGTGCGTGTGTGTGTGTGTGTGTGTACACACAGGGACTTAAATTCAGTATTAGCAAAGCCAGAATCATGTTTTCATGGAACAAATTATTCCTGTAATATTCCATGTCAGGTAATATTTCTGTATTCCAAATGAGTTAATGATTTGAAACTATCTCAGATCAAAGATTTAATTAGACTTGTTTATCAGTCTGGCACTGTGAACCTAGTATTTCTTTCTCATAAGAATCTATTTAATTTATAAGTTATTTTCAATTTATAAGCTCACAATTTTTGGAATCATAGTTCCAAGTGTTTATATTATAATAGCTGTAAAATTTCTGTATGTTACACATGATTATTGTGATTGCCTTTCACAATTTATAACATTAGAAATTCTGTTCACCTGTTAAACTCTAGTAATTCCTTCTGTGAATTTAGTTTCAGGTCAAACTTATTCCTTTTCACTTTATATCTTTTCCCTCAATAAAGTACAAAGTATTTTAGCCTCTTTATTACCACTATATTTACAAAATGTGCTTCATTTCATTATGTTCCTATGCTGGATTGGAACAATTACATTTGAAAGTCTGTTTCTTCTACTAACACTTTCAAAAGACAGAAAACTTACATTTCTTATATTTAAGCTCAGTTGACTAATACTAAATAAATCATAAAAAGAATGAGCAATATAAGACCACAAATAAATCAATTCCTCTTATTTTCTAAAGTAGAACTGTCTCTATTCATAACTCCTTTTTTGAACAGAGTAAAACAGTTTCCTTTAAAATGATACTGTAGTGGAAAAATAAAAGTTCAACTAAATTTCTTAAGGTTTTGAAAGCATTTTCAAACTGAAAAACCATGATAAAAAAATAAATCTATGGTACTCAAGGCTGTAATTGGTGCCAAACATTGACTAACAGTGTTTTGCTTAAAATGGATATTGTAAATGTTTCAATCACCCTGGAATAGAAGACATCAAAGGAGATTATATCTGGAAATGCTGCTTGCTAAAAAGCGCAGTTATACAATTTATTTTTCTTTTCAACAAAGCAGTGCCCAACTGAAGTGTAATAGCACAGCATGGAGACATCTTTGGTGGTAAGTTGCACTGAGGGTTACCGGATCAGAGTTATAGGAGCTTGCAGAGGGTTTTTGCTTCTCCTCAATCCATTCTGTTAGTGGGAAAGGCTGGAGAGATTACACAGCATAAACAAATTTTACAGAAAAAAGAAACACTTTGTGAGGCAGAATGGCGGAGTGCATTTATATTTTATATGTACGAAAACCACACTGGAACTTTCCACTGAGTTTGCTTTTCCCAGTAGCTCTGACCACTGACCTACAGGTCAGTTTGACAGATCTTATTTCATGTGCCTTTTCCTCCATTACCTTTACAATTGCAGTCCATTCCTACTTCAACCATGCAAATTTTCAGCAGGGACACAGATTTTGCATATTTAGAAATGTATTAAAGTGGTCACAGATGGAATAAAAAGCACTACTTCAAACCACTCCAACATTTTATTGAGAACATTAGTATTGCTGTATTTCATTCTATAGATGAAAATTTTAGATTAATCATGTTCTCATTTTGAAGGCTTTTTCCAGATTGTTTAATATAACCTTTTTCCAAATCTCTGTGACATTAAAGGGCACAGCATATTTTCAGTTACATTCAATGGTGTAACCCTTTTTTAAAGAAACAATTCAAGTCAATGATGTTCTATATATTCTAATAGGAAATGTTCTTACAATATATTATTATGTTTTGAAAACAAATACAAGCTAAAAATATTCTTTCTGTTTTTAATACTGCTTATTTACTCTCATTAGCACTTTTATAATTTTCATTTTTATGAATATAACAAAGGACAAATGTGACCTGCAGGCACCTTACATGTACAGACATACACAGTTATTTTTGCTTGTATCAGTCTTTGTTTGTTACTATTTTTGACCAAATATGTCTTTCTGCACATTTGCCCCCAACACTCTTGTGCTTGATTTTCACACAAATTGCAGGCCAAATATAAACTATGCTTTGCTAAATATTATTAGAAAACTGTATATGACTATGTTTAATATCACTAGAATATATTACTTAGCACCATTAACTAAGCTAAATGCATCTTTTGCATGATGTCATTTCCTTTCCACAAGAATTCTAAGGTAAAGATATCATTACCTTCATGTCACAGATGAAAAAATACTTAAGAGTGCCTTCAGTCAAGCAATTTGACACTGAGTTCCTAGCAAGCATCAGAACAGGAAGAAAACTGAGTCAAGTTGACCCAAAACCCACATTCCTTAATGATCAGGGTTTTGTCTCTCATCAGCTATCTCTGTGCAGTTCTGTGAGTGAAAAATGTTTTATTTACTGTAACTCATGATAAATAAGGTGCCCTAGATATAAAACTATATGGGAAAAATCCTCAGGAAAAAAATAAGAAAGGAAATCTGCTGCTTGATCCACCATTTTTAGTTTAAGCAAAGTGTTTTCCTTTTGCCTCTATACCTTGCCTATGGAGAATTTGCAGTGTATGGGTTGGAGCTAAGGTGGAGAAGATATGAACATTGAGTCCTCATTCTATGACATCTGGAGTGTCCTTTTAATAAAATTGGTTGTCAGCCACAGAACATTGCCAGAATCTTGACGGATCTCATTCCTCATCCTATCTACTGTGACAGTTGCTCTAGGACACTACCAGAGACTTAAATTTCCCCTGAAGCTTAGGACAGAAGTGACAGATGAGTGCAAGAGTCTTACCCAGCCCTAGGAGTTTAATTGTGATGTTGGTCCATGAACAGGTCCTTCCAAAACATCAGACCGGCCTACAGAGTACTCTGTACGCATTCCCAATAAGGAGAAGGCAGTGCTTTAACCATGTCATGAGGCACATTGACTCCCATGCAAATGACTTTCATTATAATATTTTTTTACAGGTTAATGTTATTTTTAAACATGAAAATATGATTTCTCACTGGCCAGGTATGCTAAGCATTCTCAATTACGATAGCTTAAAATAAAAAGTTTTTCAACTAGTATTTCCCAAATCTCCATTTTATCTTTCTTTCACTGGCAAAATCCTCAAAATACTCCTCTTATGTCCACTGACTTTTTCTTCCAGTCTCAATACTTTTTGTTATTTTTCCTCCTACAACTTTTCCAAAACTACAGCTTTTGAGAGCTCAATTCACCAAAGACCTACTAATTAACAAATTCAGTGGCCTCTTCTAAGTCCTTATCCTACTAGTCCTCTCCTCAGCAATCAAAATCACAGAACACTTGTTCCGCCTTGAAAAGCTCTTATAACTGGGAGAAGAAAATGAATGTCTCTTCCCCATAGAGAGATTGGGGAGAAGAATGACTCTTGGCTGAGAATTTAATCAAGTACTTACAAGAAGTAATTTCAAAGCTTCCACCTGGTCTTAGTGTATCAAGTGTAGCAGATTGTAAGAGATGTATGGTTCAACATTAGCCCATTTTTTATTCCAGGTAGACCTGAAATAGCACATCTGAAATGTGAATGGGGGCATGAGAACCCACAGCACTGCATAATAATGAGACCATGCTAGTAGCTTCATTACACTTATGTGAACTTGTGAATTATGAGGCATTTAGGCAAGTGTCAGCTTCTTGTTTAAAGTTGGCACTATTCTGGAAGAGTTATGCATCTAAATGAGTGCATATAAGAAAGACAAACACAGGCTGACTTAGAAACAGAGATACAAGTATCCAACAGTTAATTGAAAAAAGTGGAAGAACCAAGGGTTTGTAATCACATCTGACTTTTGAAAAATAACTGACACATCCAAAATTAGAGTGACCACATCAACTCTTTGATTGCATGAAGAATTTCTGCAATAAACAGACACTCCTACATGTTCCATGCAGGCCTGATGTTATTCTAGTCTGAATATGACTAGAGTAGTGATATTAAATCTGAGAAATTGACTTCCATAAGTTAGCTGTAGAAGCAGAAAATGCTGTGCAAAACAGTGTAAAAACAATGGGACCATCATCAAGTGTTTTCAGTATGTTTTATTTATAGGCCTATTTCTCCCTCATCAATTTTTCAACTCTGAATATTAGCATTCTTTCTGTCTTCCTTTAACATCACTGAATCTCACAGAGGGACTGTTGCATAGTTAGTTACTACTCACTAAACATTTTTTATAATTGAACTATACATACAGATATGTATGAAAAGTTACTCATGCATTAGATATTATATTAACTATGAAGTTAATATATAACAAAGTGTTAAGTGACAAAGTCAGACATAGGAAACTGAGTATACATTGTGTCACTTCTCTTACATGAAGCACTAAAATATTAATAAATAGTAAACTAAAGGAGAGATTTGAGAAAAAAGAAAAGCCATCATGTTGGAGATGGGGAAGATTAAGGAAAGGGAAAAGGAGGATGGGGAGCTAAAGAAAGGATTAAGGCAAATAAACTTAGCAAGATATCATATTTATAAGTACCAATTCCCCAAAACTAATATATGTAACTCTTCTTATGAAAGTAAGCACAATTGAAATAAAAGTAAAATGCACAGTTTGGAAATAATTATTACTAAACATACAAAGAAACATTTCATAACCTAGTGTAAGGTGTTGTAACTCTTTTCAATAGCATTGATGGTACAAGTAGAAATAGATCTAAACTAAGACCTATAAATAACAATAACAAAGAGCCCAAAACTTGTTTTTCCCGTGGGCTTTTTTGGTTTTGTTTTGTTAATCCCGCTAATACAGAAAGGATTGATGTACATGTATAGGCTTATACATGTCCAGATCTTTTAAAGAGTTTGCAAAAATGGATTTTATTATGTGTGATGGTATCAACAGCTGCTTGGAAGAAAATGAGACATTATGGTAGCCTGTGCTGATTTCCTATCATCTTGTTTTGAAGTACAATAATGCTTTTATTCTTTGTTTTGACTGGTTTTGTTCTGTTTCTATTATTTGATTTCAATATGTGTGAAGGTATGCACAGCTATTTTGAAAAGAATAAGAGACATTATGGTAGCCATTGTTGATTTTCCTACTGTCTGGTTTTGAAGGACTGTAAGGCTTTTATTCTTTTGTTTTGATTGGTTTTATACTACTTTGGGTTTTTAAAAAGTTCATCGTGTGTGAAGATACTGAGAACTATTTCCAAGAAAACTAGAGACATTATGGTAGCCGCTGTTGATTTCCTGTTTTCTTGTTTTGAAATCCTATGTTGCTTGCATTGTTTTGTTCTGATCTGATTTATTCTGTTCTGTTTTCTTTTCTTTTATTCTCTTTAAAATAAAAAAATAAAAATAAACTAACACCTATTAAATGCCTGTAAAATTTTACATATATTTCATGAATTGTGAATAAATACCTCAGGCTTAGGTATTTTAATTCCAATGTGCATCTAAAGATTAAATCCAACCACCAGGGATTTAGCTCAGTGGCATAAGTGCCTGCCTGGCCAGCGAGAGGTCATGAGTTCGATCTCTGGTATAAATAAATAAATAAAGATCCAATCCAAAATTGAATGATGAGTAACTATTTGCAGGGAATTAAACCACATTTCAACTTCCTTTAAATCACCAGTTTATTCTGGCTGCAGAGCTATGCTGGTAAGGACCCTCACTGGAGTTCTCTTCAAGAAGCAAGGCACTGTCATGGATCATCAGTATTTCTTTAATCTCAGAACGGAAGAGAGTTGTTCAATAACAAGTTTTAGTATCATTGCACAGCCCCAAATCACAAAACAGGAATATCTGTGGGTGTAGTAGAAGGCTTATAAGTAGAAGATGCCTAGAATTTGAGCTCAACGTTATGTTACTTTCAAATAAAATTCAGTATCATTAACTTAATGCTAAAATTTGGAAAATGTACTATACATCTTTGGCTAATGTCAGATGTCACCAAAAGATAAAACTCAGCAAACATTAGATGAAATTCAAAATATTCCAAAAGATAATACTACATGAAAAATTTATACCTCATTCCAGACTTACCAAGACAACATTTGCCAATTTCCTGTTTGGTGGTATTTGTGAACTTGAAGATATACATATCCATAAGCATTATTTTTCATCATGCCACTATAGAACAAAAAAAATATGTACTTTCAGGGACAACATCAAAGTATGTTTCAATTGTTCTAAAATGTAGTATTAATATCCTTTAAAAATATGTATTGATAACAGTTTTACAAAATTAAAACCCACTACCAAGTTAAGTAGAGCCTTAAAATGATTGTATTAAGTGAAATAAATAAAAAATGAAATTCAGTGCAAATAATGATGAAGAAAATAAAGCAATGCAAATTTACATAACTATAAAGCAGTAGTTTTGTATCAAAAATGCCACTGATGCTGTAATTCTGTCTGCCAAGACCTGGATGTTTGCCATAAAGAGCTGGCAATTGCCAAATTGGAAATGGCCATTTCAGACTTCCTGTACTTACATTAACTAAGCAAATAAAAGTATAACCACATAAGCACAATTAGACTCGCTATGATAACCTGTAAAAATATACATGGCGGATGAGTGATATGGCTGTTCCTTTCTACTTACACATCCTGTCTGGTTTTGATCTTCTTGCCCGTATTCTACACATACTCAGCCTTAGGGATAGGAGCAGCAGAGGCGCCATGCTGAGTGGCTTCTGACTTAGGTTTAACACCTGGGAGCACCTACATGAGATTGAAGGGGAGAAGAGAGTGATCCCTCCATTCGCCTTTACTTTCTGGTTGTATTTTTAGGTGTAGGCACTTGAGTTCCACAGCTAGTGACTAGAGAGTTCTTTTGCTATTGGTTCAAGTTTTCCTGGAAAGCTGTAAACAATAAAAAACTCTTCTGGTTTTTTTTTTCCCCTCTTCAGTCCTACAAATAATGGCTGTTGTAGTCAGGGGTTGTGAAATGAATGGTTAGAATCAAGACACAGAATTTATACTATTATTTCTGATGGTCACCCAAAGTATAACACAAGAAAATGCAGGAAATCTGTCCACAACACTAAAGACCCAGAATATTCAGCCAAAAGCTTGGATCCCACACCAATGTCCGGCATGAATCCAGATGAAAACCTAAAGCCCATGACAATGCTTCCCATGAGTTTAACTGGAGGACTAGAGCCCATGAGAAGGACTCACGCCAGTCTGTTTTATGGATCCATGAAGGGAAGGCCCAAAGGTCAGTGGTGGAAGCTAGAAAGTCTATGCAAGCAGGGTGAAGGAGCTGTGCTGATAGGTTGAGGATTCTATGCTGGAGCCGAGAAATCACACTCAAAACAAAGACCAGGGCTGTCCTCAAAAGCACCACAACCATCCTCAGAGACAATGAGGCCCTGAGCTCCTCGGAGCATAAGCACAGTCGAGTACACGCCAGGAAGCCAGTGTGACCAGTTCATCCTGGAGATTAAGCAGCACATGTCTTCCCCTCCGGAGCCAGGAAATGCTTCTCGATGTAAGTAAGGGACATAGCTCCCTCAAAGTGAACCACAGCCACTCTCACTCACAAGGTCCCGAGCTCCTCTGATAACAACAGTTGAACTCATACTGGGGAAGCTAGCCATGACAAGCTCCTCCAGGAGAGAACCAAGGGCTTAAACAACAACCCACAATGCCCTGCTTCTCCTTCTCCATATCTCTATTTATGCTGACAACTTTCCTCTACGCGCAGCACCAGGCTGATTTAATTCAGCTGGCTTTAAGTTGACCACTAGTGTTTCATCCGTAACAGTGGCTGTCTAACATTGCCAGTACCTGAATATGTCATTACATATTTTATTACCTTAACCCTACCTACGCAAACAACCCTTGCAGATTGGGTGTATTTTAATTTTTTTTTTCTGGAACTGTGACAAATCCAAACTAAGCCCTTGTTTTGATGGTGTAAGCTTTCTTTTCTAATGCTTATAAACTTGTTTCTAGCCCTTAGGTCTCCCATCTTTAGCCTGCAGCGAATGTGTGGTTTTCAAGGACCTCCTGGTCAGTTTGTCCTCCTCTTTCCTTTCTGCATCCTCCACTTTAATGGCAGTTTCCTCTAGAGCATATTGCAAGCTTATCTCTTGTATTAATCTGTTACTAGATTCGAACGGGTGCAAGTAACTGATAATAGATCTGAGAGCTCCCTCCCAGGTAATATCCTAATATTTTCATTGGGCAGTGGGGTCACATTGAGAAGAATCCTGCAATTTAAGGAAAAGAACATCCGCTGAGCCAGGTTTAGCATTGATTATTTCATAGTGCAAGGAACTACTGAACACCTATTCTTTTGTGGCAAGGACAGATATGGAAAATTTAAAAAGAATTAGTCACCTTAATTCAAAGTATTCTTTAAAGGATATTACATAAAAAATGCAATTGTGATTATAATTCAAGTAACTTCTAACCAAAAGTTGCACTTAGTTTTTTTTCTTGCTTTTCTCCATCTGCATTAGGTTTTATTTCCCTTGTAATTTCTTTAATTATGTTGCAGCAATTTTTTTTGGAAGGAGATGGAGACTGATAACTTACACAATAATGCATTCTACTTGCTCTTTTCCTGACTACACAAAAATTTGAATGTAATTGTCTGTCACTTTGTTTTGAGTTGGTTAGCATATGTTCTAAATCCTTCCTAACATGAAATTATCAATATGGTTTATTTTCAGAACTACTATGTGAATGGAAAGATTGCATAAGCCTGAAATGTATTTTCTTAAGATAAAACTATTAACTTGGTTAATATAGCCAGAAATATTGAAGGAATTTAGGGAGTATTGAAATGTTCATTCAAGATTTATCATTAACACAATCTGATGTTTAATCAAGTTTTCAAAATTCAAATCTGGGTTTGGAGGGCTGAATATATTTAAAAAAGAACAGAGAATAGCTATGCAATGCTTTCTTCAGGCTTTTAAGAGGTATTTCATCTTTTAAATTCACATTATTCAATTCCTACAAGGACTTAATACTTTTTATGTATGTATTGCATTTTTCACTATTTCAAAATTAATTCTGAAAGAAAAGAAATATTTATACAAATTGCGAGCTCATATAAAATGCTGTTCTTACTAAAATTAATATTTCATGTGCTACCTCAAACATAATTGTAAAGTATCTCAGAACTTCCAACAATATGCCACTTTTTGTAATTTATTAATATTTGTTTAAATACTAATGTATAATTTTTCTCTGTAGAGACAGAATTTTTTCATATCACCAGATTTCATTGTTCTTGAAGGATTAGGCTCTTTTTCAGTATATAAAATAAACTCAATCACATTTTAACTATCTTTCATGTATTACTTTGTTACTCTATTGACGCAAGCTGATAAACAGTTAAACAAACACAAGGTTTTTGAGAAGAAGCACCGAAGTGCATGTGATCTAACATAATGTGCTTCACAGAAAGTAGAAATTGGATTAATATTGCTTGCTCATGCTTGAAGCACAGAAAATTGCTCAAAGGCAGATGGATGGAGAGTAAAATTCTAAAAATAAAATTCCCAGTGGAAATGAGGATTTTCACAGTTTAGATTGGTTTCTTCTAGGTTATAAGACTCAGGACATGGATGAAAATCATACAAGCAGGACATTTAATAATATTATTAATCATTAGTCTGTCTCTCTATATAGATATAGATAGATTGATAGAAAGAAGACAGAAAAAGAAAGAAAGAAAGAAAGAAAGAAAGAAAGAAAGAAAGAAAGAAAGAGGAAAAGAAATATGTGGATATAAATGGAAAGTCTGTGTTGCAAAGAGGAAGTGGAGAGGGACAGAATTTTGGGAAACCAAAAGTCATAAATACAGTGAAAATGGTGAAGTTAATCAAAGTTAATACTGCCTTTGCAGCAAAGTGTAATTATTTATTCATTTTAACTATAATTTTAATAAACATGCAGCAGACTTTCAAAATTTAATCTACTATTATTTTAATAAAAGAGCAATGAGTCCTCAGAAATGTTTGCTTTATTATAATAAAATCTACTTGGGGAATATATCCTTATCCTTTTCTGCTTTATTCTTACTAATTTATGAAATGGTCAGATGTCTAACTTGTACAATTATAAATACCTGCAAATGAATTGATTCAGCTGTACATAATGTGATCTGTTATCACAGTTATGAAAACTAGATGAATTCTGTGAGAAAATTTGTTCTAAAATTTCCTTGTATATAGGGTTGGAATAGATATGTTAAGTAATCTGATTTAATATGTTTGTTTTAGTATAGTCATAATTATACAAAAATAAGGTTTGTTGTTAAGCACATGGTATTTGATAATTTAGTTTATATGAGGCTGTGAAACATGTCTATTTATTAAAATATATTTCATATAGATCTTTCTTAATTTTAGAAGTGTCTCATAATAACAATTGTTACTTTTCTAGTAACAAGACTTATATTAATATTAATTGATTTATTTTCTTTATTTGAAAAAATGGAATTTGCTTAAAAACAATAGTATGTCCCCTTTTTACTAGCCCTGGTTACATTAAGTATGAAACAATTCAACAATTTCTGAATATGTATTTTATTTTTTAAACTTATTTTATTATGTTTTTATTTTAAAGAGAAGAAGATAAAAATAACAATAAAGCAGAGTTTGAAAACAGGTTGGTAAACTTCCTGGTAAACTGCACAAGTCTCAGGTGCATATCCCGAGAATCCTCCAAGCTGGGTCGTGCGGGAGCAACCAAGAGATCAACCAGCCAGCCCTCCTGGTAAGCTTTGCCAGCTATGAGCATTCCAGGGAAAGGAAAGACAGCACGAGCCTACCAGCTACCAGTGCCTGGGCTGAGAATCACACACCGTCCTGCCCCCACCTCATCCTTTCCCCTCCACCCCTCCATTAGAAACCACATGGTTCCTAGGACAGCCTGAGTTGATAACAACCAAGGTACCTAAAGCAACTAAATGCTTGTATTGTTGGATTGATTATGCTGACCTGGGGCCAGCGGTATGAGTGTCTCTTGGGAGGATGATAGTATGCAATATGGCAAATATGAGGGATTTTCTTCTATCTTGTCTTTGAAGGCCAATATTTTTTTCACTGTTTTTGTTTGGTCCGATGAACTGTTCTGCTTTATTAAATATTCTGTTTTGATTGGCTTCATACTGTTTTGTTTTTTATTTGATTTTGCTATATCTGATGGAATAGACGACTATTGTGAACATAACAAGATATACTATGGTATCTATTATTGGTTTTCCAGTATCCTGTTCTGTACCAATTTTGCTGTATTGTCTCAGCCGGCTTTCTTCTGTCTTGTATTAAAAAATTAAATAAAAAGTAAATATATACAACTCAAGACCATACTCATAAAATAAATCATACTCACATGTATAAAAAAGAGAGGTTGGTAGGAGAGTTACTATAATTAATACATTGCATATTGTTGTCTTCATAGTAGTTATTCAGAGTATAAGATATAGTCATGTTATCTTGTCCAAACCATATTAGCACAAGCCTTTCTCTTCAATGAACTAAGAGAAACTAGCTATATAATTATCTTAACTATCTTGTGTAGAATGCTTTTCCTTTCTCCTTCCTTTCTCTTTCCTCCCCATCACATTTTATCTCTTCTTTTGAACAGTTTCTTCCCAACTCACAATATCTATTGTATATTTGAGATTTGATTTACTCGTTCAGTTTCTCACACTAGTGAGACAATACGATATTAAGGTATATGGGTCCAATGAATTTCACTTCCGATTATGGTTTTGAGTTGCATCCATTTACCCATGAAAGTCTCCAGTTTATCCTTCTTTATGACTGAGAAGTACTCCATTTTACATATTTAAGAAACAACAATCATTTTTTTTTATCAGTTCCTTGGTCAATGGGCTTTTGAGTTGTTTCCAAGATGCTGTTACAAACATTGTTGTACACATATCACTGTGGTATGATGTTTTTAATTCTTTTAGGAAGATACCCAGGAAGGGATAGCTGGGTAGAAGTGGGCCTCTAATCCTAGGTTTTAAAGGAATCTTCACACTGACTTAGTTGCACAAGTCTAACCTTGCACCAACAGCTGAGAAGGGCAATAATTTATTTTATAATGACTTCACTTCAGTAGACTTTAAATACGTGAACCAAAATACCAATAGGAACTATTTTCATTCTGGGAGAGATTCTTCTGCTATATTTAATGATACTCCCTTCAACTTAAATGAAGGAGGCTACAAAACTGTAAAGATTAAGTTTTCTTTCACAATATAAGCTTGACTGAATTGAACTATTTTGTCTGTCCAGTGATGTCATAAATATAAGATAAATCACAAAATGTTGGGATTTTTTTCTTTAGCTCAAAATTAAATGCTCTGAGAGGACCAAACTCTGATCATCCGTGTGGGAGCTGATGAAGACATGGACTCCTCAGTCAGTGCGGGAGCCAGATGAGGACATGGGCTCCTCGGTCAGTGTGGGAGCCAGATGAGGACATGGACTCCTCAGTCAGTGCTTCTTTGGTTCTGGATGCACGCAGGACTTATGGGCGGATGTTTAGTTTTGCATGATGGCTCAGTCACAAATGAAGAAAACCCACAATCCCTCCAAGAGCCTTCTCAGGACCTATACACACACTTACAGAGAAAGTATTTAAAAAGCTATTCTTCATTTTCACAAGCCATAGGATGGAATACTAATAAGGAAAAAATATAAAAGAAAATTGAGTGACATTGTACCATAAATTAGTACATCATAAAATAAAGTAAGAAGAATGAATTGTAAAGATAATTCATGGCCCAATTTTATAGGTGAGAGCACAAAGGAAAATTCTTTGGGTGAAATAGAAGTCTCTTAAAACATATGTCTATCAAAATAAAAGTTTAAACAAGTTAGTTTCATCATAGTTTCACAAAAAAGGTAATTAATATTTGTCTAAGTTTTATGACACTAATATCATTTAAGCAGACATAGGTTAAATAACAAAGTACAGATGAGCTCTTACAAAAGTTAAGATTTTTTTTCTAAATTTCAGGTAGAAGATTTTCAATTTATGCTCAACTCTTGCCTTCGGTCTCTGAATGTCAATAAAGGAAAGATACCCAGCTTCTTATGCCACACTTCTTATACTACAGTTAAAATATTTGCATGATCTCCTTGTTAATTCTAGCATTGGTTAAATTTACTAAACCTCCCAGAGAAAGTACTAACAACAAATTAGATCACAGAACCGCACTTTACCTACTACACATCGCATAAGTAAGGGATAAAAAAACACTCCTTTGCTGAGAATTTTTATTTGTTTTTATGGCAATATCATTTTGCCTTGATCACTTTACAGTCATTTGTAATAAAGCTTGTGTAATGTCTGTATGGTTTAGCCAGGGTTTATGATAGCTAATCCTCTGGATATTGTTGATTTTTTGTAGTTATTTCATTCATTATTGAAAAACATTGCTGTAATATCCAACTATCATTCTTGTATTATTTGTTTCCATCTCCTTCCCCACATCTAAATTCAGCACTTTGAGTTAAATAAAAAAAAAATCGCTACACTCTGAGAACAGAGGTTTTTGTGAGGAGATCCATGTTCAGACAAAATGTTCACGGTTAGGTGCAGAGTCTGCAGGTTATCTCTAAAATAAACGAAATTGCCTCATGTCAGCAACATTGCTGACTTCTTGCTACTGGGTTGCTGATCTGAGTGAGAATCGTCTGAGACGAAAAGGCTAAAGTTAAACCCCACAGTCCCTGCTATGTCTCTGATCCTGAATAGATTTTCTGACAGTGTATCCTACAGCACTACCTACTAGAGGCTGAAATCAATGACTCTGTTTGTTTTCCTTCTATTATTACCATTTAGAGTGAGTTTACTGAGCCCCTTGCTCTGAATATTGAAAAATACTGCTATATGTGAGGAGAAAGTTCCTTAGTTCTTCAGTGGATTAATGAATCTTACTTCCCTATTTTTTGAGGGTCTCCATAACATATTAATGAATATTTTTTATGCTAATGAAAATGGACATGTCTTCTAAAAAGTCTGTTAGTTATTTTACAGAACCAAACACTGGGAATGATAATACTATATTGAGTCACCTTAGTCCATAATAGCTTCAAACTTATATTTCTAAAACCTCAACTTTACCAGACTAAGTAGTGATAGTTTGATCAATAGGAACTGATTCAAACTAACACATCTAAAAAAAAACATGTAAACCAAAATGCATTTATTACTGTGATTTATGTTGACTACCATACTCTACTGAGAAACTCAAATGTTCAAATCATCAATAAATACAGGCCTAAGTTTTTGCAAAACATTTCTGTGTAATGATAATGCTGTTGGTTAAAAATAGATATAAGAAGTTATATCAATTTTAAAAGCAGGAATTATATCACTTTCATATGTCACACATTACAATGATTTTTTTTCCTGTATTACCTCAATCATTCCAGTTTTCATGTGATGATTGACTTTACTGTATCTTAATTAGGTGCTCATAATCTGCTTGTTGAGATTTGATTTGCCTGTCTTTGTGTCATACACTTCAGTTACGTCTAAGTGGCTGCATTGAGCAAGTGCAGACCTATCATATCATGGAGACATTTCTTTTCAAAAGAGTTGAGTAAGGACCCTGCTCACATTTTCCTCATCTGTAAAATCCTCATTTTCTATGTTTCTAGATTGTAGTCAAAGCCACCACCATCAAAGAAAGCAAACAGTACAGCCCTTCTTGGAAGTTTTGTCTCCCAGTGATGCCACACCCTATAAAACAGATTTCTTCAGGGGGTTTATGTGTGCATGCCTCTCTGTCAGCCTGTATTACTGCTGTCCAAGGCTAGGCCTTCAGTATTCTTTGAAAGGGTGACTTATCAACCCTTTATTTGACTTCTCAAGCACCTCTGATGCATGAATATGACCTTAATACTATAACAATAATCATCTTTCTCACTTGCAGATCTGATGATTAAGGTCATTCTTTTAATACTTTAATGTGCCTTTCTCCTTCCCCACTATAGTTGTAAACACATGATCTGGAATGACAAACACAAAATTTCAGAGAATGTATGTGAAAATATGAGGGTAGGAAAGGCACCTAAAATCTTAATTACATTGCTAAATACATGAGTTAAAAAATATTTTGCTGTATACTTTGATGACTGAATGGTTGAAAACACCCAAAAAATGACAAAGAAACAAACAAGAAAACAAGGACGAAATAGATGGAGAAAGTAACAGATTCAGCCTTCTCCTTGTTTTGTGCTATGGCCAAGAGAAAGAATTATGGCACAACCACAATAGTGACTGCTGAGATTATCTCCTCCTCCTCTTCCTCCTCCTCTTCCTTCTTCTTCTTCTTCCTCCTCTTCCACTTCTTCCTCCTCTTCCTCTTCTTCCTCTTCTTCTTTTCTTTTTCCCTCCGTATTTCCAATTTTCTTCAAAAAGATACTATAAGCAAAAAAAAAATAAATTTGATATGAACAACCATTCCACTTCTGAACCAGAAAGAATAATAGGGGCAAGGTCTTTACTACTTTATGAACCAGTGAGGAAAAAAAGAAAAATAGAGAGAAAGGAAGGAAGAGAAGGAGAGAAAGAAAGAGGGAAAGAAACTAGAAAGCAAAAATTGGCAACAGCAGTTTTAAGACACAAACATCAAACCTGAAAAGAAACATGTTTTACAATTTGTCCTGGGCTGCAGCCTTGAGAGTTTCCAAGCCACTTTATGAAGCAGAGGCAGGAAGCAGACAAAGCCTGCCAGACTCCAAACCGAGTAGGCACAGTTAACCAGAGATACTTCAGCAGCCAGAATTCCTAAGGCGGAACACAAGAAATCTGCTTAGGGAGAACTTGAGAGTTTCATAGAGATCTCTTCAATTGATAGAAGTTCTGGTGAGCAAAGGCAAGTGAGGAAATTCAGCGAAGACTTAGCTATACAGAAAACTAAATCTAAAACTTTACCATTTACTTTGTTGCTACCATTATAGAGATGTAGTTTTGTATAAGAAATTTGTTCAGAAGTTCCTTGTATTAACCAAGTATTCTTAATCAATATGCCTTTTCTTCTCTGGAATTAAGTAAATATTTTAACAGTTGGTTGATAAACCAGATAGTGTCATAATAAAAAATATTAGTTTCACATTTCACTGTTCTAAAAATGATCATGCTACTATCACATGCTTGTAAATATTATAAAATGCATATTCAGTTATTTTCTTGAACACAAGAAAAACTTGGTAACTTCCAGATAGTATAAAGATAAAATATGTACCCTTTTCATGGAATTTCCAAAATTTATAGTATTTCCTATGCTACTGTCTATGTAATATACCAACTTACACAAAATGAATACAATCTAATATAAAATGCTTTTTTGTTGGTGGTATATTGCATGCTTTAAGCAAACAACTGTTTCATGTTTATATGTATTGTCATTTTAGACATATATTCTATGACTCCAGAAAAATAAAATAATTTATAATGCACCTTTGTTGCCATACAGTTTTTGTTGCTGTTTCTGATTTTCTTTTATCTTCTATTTTGTGGTACTTGACTGGAAATGGAACCCAGGGCTTCATACTGAGCTAAATTTCCAGCCATTTTATTTATTTATTTGTAATTTTTTGACAGGATTTGGTTAACTTGCTAAATTGCTGAGGCCAATCTCAGGCTTTTAGCCTTCTTGCCTCAGCTTCCCAGCTGCGTTCCAGGTACACGCACCACGCCTGACTGTAAAACAGTATTGTTAGCATTCAGAAGAAGTGTCATCCTTCTCATGGTTTTCTGTTAAGTTAAATACATGTTATAACATAACAATTCTGTGCATTATTTTAGAAAATTATGAATAAATATAAAATGTACAGAAAAAGATACTTGTTATACTCAAGTTTGAAATTAAATAGACTTTTCTGAAAATTGTGAAGTACTGTGAACCATGATAAAATATTAATTTTTTGACAAATATATGTTTTATGTCAAAATACATATGTGTATTTTAATTCATATATTAAATATGGAATATAAATGTGCATTCTAATTAGGCATGATAACTCTAAAACCCAAAATATGTTTTAAAGAAACTTAACATTGTGAACAATATATATGTACATATACGACACACACATATGAATGTATATAATCCATGTATATTCATATGCAAAGAAATGTGGTAGAGGAAAATCTTTAATCTGTGTCTTACTATATTTGGTGTAAAGGTGAATGAGCCCAAGTAGCAACACGCATATGACCATCTATTCAGCCCTTTGAATAGATGCAAAATATTCCGTGGGTGCTGGCACACACAGTACTTCAATAGGTACACTCGAGAATAATTTAATTCCCAAGAGAAAAATAAGAATAAACTTTAGGTATTATGCCTACATTTGAGTGACAAATGATAGCATTAAAAGTTCAAAATTATAATTTCAATAAATGCTCATTTTAATATAAGCACTGAAAAATAATGTGCCAGATATGAGGAAATTTTCTAAGAAATATCAATTATCAAAATGAAGAGAGAGAGGGGAGAGAGTCAGAGCAAGACCAAAAGCAAGAGTCAGAGTAAGAGGGATGGAGGGAGACAGATGTGTAGAGACAGAGAGGGAAAGAGAGACAGAGATAGAGACAGAGACAGAGACAGAGACAGAGCAGAGCAACTTGAAAAAGGATTAAATGTAAAGCACTAGAACAGTTGGAAAACAGTATTTCGTTCCATCCACTGTCTTCAGAGAAAAATTATCAGGTATACTTTTTGTCAATTACTGAAAAAGAGCTAATAAAGGATCTAAAATGATATAGAAGAATTGGATAATATCATTGGTTCTCAATAAATGTATTTGAACTTATTTCTTTAATTTTAACATCATATATATTTATGGGGAAAGTTGGTCTTTTGCTTCATAATACATTGCTCACTGTTCAAATTAGAGTAAAGATATCTCCTCAAGTATCACTTCTTTAAAATTCTTTCCTTATAGATTTTAAACATATATAGTACTATAAACATAGGTGCACATGTATAGCTGTGGTATGATGTTTTTAATTCTTCTGGGAAGATACCTGGAAGAGAAATAGGTGGGTTTAATGTGACTTCTATTTCTAGTGTTTTGAGTAATCTCTATACAGATTTCTATAGTGGTTGCACCATTCTACACTTCCACTAACAGTGCTAACCCCATAGCACCTCCAGCCTTTGTTATTGGTTGATTTCTTGATGGTAGCCATTCTTATTGGAGTGAGATGGAATCTCAGTGTTGTTTTAATTTGCATCTCTTGAGTGACTGACGATGTTGAACATTTTTTCATATATTCATTTGCTGTTTGTATTTCTTCATTTGAAAAGTATATTCATATCAGATGCTCATTTTGGATTGGGTCTTTGAATTTGGGAAGTCTGATAGCTTTTAATTCTTTATGTGTTGTAGATAGAAGTCCTTTGTCTGAGGGACAACCGGCTATAATTTCTCTCCCTCTGTGAGTTATTTTTCACTCTGTTGGTGATTTCTTTTCTTGTGCAAACACTTTTTAATAAGATTAGATTCTAGTTGTTGATTCTTTATAGTGTTTTCAATGTGGTCTAAGTTTTGTTAATGAATTTTCTGCCTACACCTATGTCATCAAGATTTCTACCTATTTTCTCTTCCAGTAGATTTAGTGCTTCTGTTTTCATATTTAGATCATTGATTCATATTGACTTTAGTTTAGTTCATGGTGATGGACATGAGTCTAATTTTAGTCTTCAGCATATAGAAAGTCAGTTTTTCCAGAACTATTTATTAAAGAGATTACCTTTCTTCTAATGGACATGTTTGGCCTTTTTGTTAAAGATAAAGTGACTGAATCCATTTTGAGTCATGTCTGCATCTTCTATTCTGTTCCACTGGGCCTCAGGTTTTTTTCCCAGTACCATGCTGATTTTATGACACAGCAATTTCAAATCAGGAATTAAGATATCCCTGAGTTGCCTTTGTTATCCAGAATTGTTTTTGCTATTCCAGGTCTCTTCTGATTTCAAATGAATTGTAGGATTATTTCCTCTAGTTTTGTGAGGTAGGGATTGTATTAAATCTGCATAGCAGTTTTGGGAATATTGTCATTTTCACAATGTTAGTTCTTCCTTTCCATGAGCAAAGGATATTTCTTCATTTTCTGATATCCTCCTGGATCTTCTTTTAAAGAGTACTATAATTTTCAATGTATAGATCTTTTGGATTGGTTGGACTGGTTTTTAAATATTTCTCTGTCTGGATGCTATTTTTAAGGGTGTGCTTTCCCTAATTTTTCCCTGCCTGAGTTTGTTATGTGTGTATAGGACAGTTAACACAGCTGTTGATTTTTGAGTGTTGAATTTATATCCAGATACACTGTTGAATTTCTTTTGGTAGAGTTTTTGGGATCTTCTATGTAGAATATTATGGCATTTAAAAATAAGATAATTTAAATTCTTCCTTTTCTATCCTTATTCCTCTTGTTTCTTTCTCTTGTCTAATTGCTCTGGCTAATGTTTTCAGAACTATATTGAACATGAGTGGTAATGGTGCATATCCTTTCATCATTCCCTATTTTAGAATAAAAGCTTTCAGGTTTTGACCATTTATTATCATGTTAGCTGTTGGTTTTTCATAAGTAGCTTTGATCTGACTGTGGTAAAGACCATCTATTCTAGTTTTCCTTAGGGTAATTTATCATGAATGAATGTTGGACTTTGTCAAAAACTTTTTCTGTATGTAATGAAATGATCATGTGATTTTTGTCTTCAGTTCTGTTAATATTGGGTATTACATTTATTGATTCACATTGTTTGAACCATCCCTGCATCACTGGCATGAATCTTAATTGATTATGTTGTATGATCTAGATGATTTTCTACATTCTGTTTGCCAGTATCTTATTGAGCATTTTTGCATCTATGTTCACTATGAAGACTGATTTATAGTTCTCTTTTTTGGTTGTTTTTTTTTTTCTGATTTTGGAATTAGGGTAATACTTGCCTCCAAGAATGATTTTGGAAGTACTGCTTCCCTTTAAATTTCCTTAAAAATCTTCAGCATTACCAGCATTAATTCTCTAAATTTCTTGTAGAATTCAATAGTGAATCTGTCAGGACTTGTGATTTTCTTTATTGGTAAGTTTTTGGTAATAATTTACAAACTATTTTCAATTTAATTGACTGAAATCAGATTATTTTATATATCTTGATTAATTTTTAGTAATTCAGATGTGTCTAGGAATTTTTCCATAGTAGCTAAATTTTGGAAATAACGTAAATGTCAGTCAACCAAGAAATGGATAAAAAAATATGATTTTTTTGTACAGTGGAATACTACACAGCCATAAAGGAAGATTAACTTGAGAATTTTATAGGTAAATGGGTATAACTTGAGACCATACCCATAGGTGAAATAAATGAGACTCACGTATAAATATTGCATTGTATTCCTGTGTGAGAAACCAAAACAGTAACTAAGATCCAAAATGTATGATAGATATTGTGAAATAAGAAGAAACTCATCAACAGAAAAGAGAAACTGGGGTGGGAGAAAGGAGAAAAGGAAGAAAAGAAAAGAGAAAAAATGCAAGATACTTAAGATAACTATACTATCATTTTCTCTTAGTGCACTGAAAAATATGGTTTGTGCTAATATAGTTTGGGCAATTTTTCTTGCCTATGTCTTTTTTATTTAATTTTATTTAAAGAGACAAAAAAAACAGAATAAAGGGTAGCAAAAATATAGAATTCCAAGGAAAAAGGAAAAGAACAACAACAACAACAAAAAAGCAATTATTACTTGACAAATTACATACTGACTTCTTGGAAACAGTTGTTCAAATTATAAAGTTAAAACATGTAAAGTAGACATTCAAACAGTGAGACTGTTAACAGTTCTGCTCCATGATCTGACAAAAACAGCAATATGGTCATCCATCTTACACACTCAAATATACATGCAAATATATCAAAAGGGTAAAATTAAACACAACAAAACAGAACAAAGCGGATCACAAGAAAGCAATGTAAGAGACATAAATTTCAAAGCTAGACATTCGGAGATATTCACTATCGTATTGACTCTTGTTTTTTTTCCAAATAGTTGTCCATATTGTCACATACAGGGAATTCACATGAAACAACATAGTATGGAAGTGATCTTAGCAGGACGAGGAGGGCATTTCAAGTCTTCAAGACTTGAACAATATAGAATTCCAAGGAAAAAAGGAAATAGGGACAATAGGGAAGCCAAGAATAACTGTCATAGTGCCTCTCAGTCTCTTCAAAACAGGTGTCCATACCTTCATGTGTGTTGAACTTAAACACAACAAAAAAAGCTAAAATCACTTTGAACAAAGAATGATAGTTTTGCTGGATTTCACATCATGACATTGTAGAATCAGCACTGGGTACTGTAGTGTCTCTTTTTCTTCAAAGCAGTTGTTCATTTCAACATGCATTATATAGTTTGTTCTTGTAAACTGTTTATAAGTTCTACACATGCATGAGTCTCTAAATGTACATCTATCCTTTCTGCTTTAGAGGGAAAACAAAACAAAGCAAGACAAAACATAATAATTCCTAGAAAAGCATGAAGCAAAAAGTCATATAAAACCACAATACAAGGTGATCTACAATGGTTACCATGGTGTCTCAGCAGTGTATAACAACATTAATAAAAATGAAACATTGGAGACATTATAGGCTTCAAAAGCAAGTAATAATCAAACCAGTGTGGATATCTTAGTGAATCCTGTGATCTTCAGTGTAGTTGCCTATACACTTAGACTTGATGCTATCAATCATAACAGATTTAAATAAAATCAGTCAATAAAAAACAGGGATCTAACAAACCAGATTCAAAGAAGATCAGTCATAATAGGACAGTATAAGTTATACAGGGCTTCAGATTAAGTTGATAGGAAATTAAGGATGATTACCATAATATGTCTTGTTATTTGTGGCTGAGCTGTTATAGCTGACATGTTATAGCTGACCATGTCCTCAAGTCTAGTGTAAGTAGACAAACTGGAACAGCATGTAATCCGTCCAAGCAGAGAAATGAGAATAATGTGGATTTTAAATCTTTTTACCCTATTAACAATATACTCTGCCTTCCTTTTTTAGACAATTCCTCCTCTTTCACTCAATAGGGTGCACTGCTTGTTTTGGGTCCCACTGCCTTCCTATATAGAGCATCTCAATGGACCCTATCTCCTGATCTACTCTGCCTGTGTTTCTCTCTGTTAATATTTCAAGGCCATCTATACTAGAGATTACAGCCAATCTTCTCTGCCTTATTTGTGCTATTCTGTTTTTCTGCCATTGGTTGTCTATTTTTCTCTTCCACTCCACTATCTGCCCCGTGCACTGAGGCCTCTCTGCCACTGTTCCTGAAATGCTCGTATTCTTGTTCTCTCTCTCTCTGAAATATCCTTCAGTATTTTTTGTAGGGTTGGATTGGTGTTCACAAGTTCTCCCGGTTCCTCTTTGTCATGGAAGCATCTTGCATTTCCATTAATTTCTAGAGAGAGTTTTGCAGGATACACCAATCTGGGCTGGAGGTTGTTCTCCTTCAAAGCTTGAATTACTTCACTCCAAGCTCTTCTTGACTTGATGGCCTTTATGGAGAAGTTTGCCATGATTTTGACGGGTTTTCCTTTATAGGTGATCTGTTTCTTTTCTCTGATGGCTTTTGATATTCTATTCTTATATTGAATTTCTGGGATCTTGATTATTATTTGTCTAGGTGTAGTTCTGTTTTGGTTGCAGGTGGCTAGAGTTCTGAATGCTTCATACATCTGCATATCATTTCCTTTCTCTATGTTTGGGAAGTTTTCCTTAATGATTTCTGTGAATAGCCTTTTCAATTCCTCTGTTTTGACTCCTGCTTCTTCATTCACATACTGTATTCTTAAGTTACAGATCCTCTTCTCGTCTTCTAGTCTTTGTATGGTTACTGCCTGCTCCCTTGTTATTTTTAAGAGATCTTCCCTTTCATCGTCACACATTGCTAGCCTGTGTTCAATTTTTGATAGTCTATCTTTGGTTTCTTTCAAGCAGTTTTGCCAAATTTCTATGGAGTCTTTAGTTTCCTGATAATCTGTTTGAAATTGCTTCATGAATTCTAAGTTTTTCTTATTTTCTTCATTAAATGTTTTTCTCGTTTTGTGTTCCTCCATTCTTCTGTCTATGTATTCTTGAGAGGTGCCCAGCCTTTCTTTTATTAATCTACTTATCTCTTGTTTAATTTGAATTAATATTTCAGTTTTGATCTTGTTTACGAGGTCCTGAAGGTATCTCTTTATGTCCGCTGATACTATGTTTGATATTGAATGTTTGATGCCCTCAATCTCTTGTATTTATGTCTCCTGGATCAATATTCTCAGGGTTGGGGGCTGGAGGCTTTCTTATTTCTCTCTCTTGTCATGTTTTTGGTTCCTTCCATACAACTGTATAGTGTAATTCCCAGCCCTTTTTCTTGTTGGTTAAGGTTCTTCTGTAGCACACAGGCTAGGGGCTTCTGCTCTCTGCAGCCCACTATCAGAGATTGAATTTCAAGCAAGGGCAGTGTGCACTGGCTCCTCCCCTCTGGGCCAGTCAACCTTTGCAGGTCTTCACTGCATCAATGTGTGGCTGTGCTCAGGAAATTAATTTGTAGCAATGCACTCGGTTCCGGCCAGAGGCACAGCCCAGTCAAGCAGATCCCACCAATCTGCTTGGCGAGGGGAGCAACCAACTGAGGCCACTTCCTTATGGAGTTAGGGCTGTCCTGCCCAAATCCAACATGTCTTCCAGTTGGTTGCCCCTTTCTTGTGGGAGGGTCTTATTCCCATCACTCACCACATGTTGATGCCGGTCCCTGAGAACTGC
>PVJX010023672.1:0-28922 GCA_004027295.1 Dolichotis patagonum | reverse complement strand
ACCCATTGATCATTTTCTGTTATTCGGTTCAGAAAGCCCTGGAATTCTTTCACTATATGCATGGCTTTATACTATTGTGTTATGTTTGATATTATTGTAATTGAAACTATGCTCAACTATAGCAGAGTAAGAGATATGGTGTTAGATACTGTTGATATCCAGTTGACTTAATGTAAAGTACTGTGTTGCCTATGTTGTCTTCTTCTGATCTGCTCTGTACTGCCCCCTTTTGCTTTATTCTCTTTTAAATAGAAAAATAAAATAAAATAAAAAGAAAAACACATAGTAGTTTGAAACCAGGACTCTAAGAAACCTCTTGGTGATTTGTTCTGTGAAGTACCACCACTTGGTAAATAATTAAGCATCACAGTAGAAATCATTTATCAAGCCTTGTAGTTCCTTGTGATATAAGTATTGCCAACTTTGTTGCAGAAATTCAAACCTAAAAGGATCCAGTTATTCAAGCACTAGCTGATATGCACCCTTGAGCAAGACCTTCAGTTTTTCTTAATGTGCTTTTCCAGATCCAGAAATGAGGGAACCATAAATACATGATCTTTGATGTCACTTTAAGCTCTAAAATTCTATGATTTAGCATGCATTTCTTAAAACCTTAAGAGAATATATTTATTTTTTAGGTTTTGAGGGACCAAAACCTTGCCTGTTAGTTCAGACACATCTCTTGCTCCAGTAAGACCAGTTTCATTCTTAACAGGCAAAATTGTGCCCCATTATTTTTATATTCAGTAAATCATCTTAACTTTGCTATTCAAAACTTCCATCCTGTCATAAAGCATGTCAGCAGAAGGCCTATTTACTAATTAACAGTCACATGTTTGTCATAGGAAAGTAAAGGAATTGCAAGGCAGACTTTTTTTTTTAGTATGGAATACTTCATAAATTTGTGTGTCATCCATGCACAGGGGCCATGCTAATCTCCGTACCATTCCAATTTTAGTATATGTGGTGCCAAAGCGAGCACAAAGCAGCTATTGGATTCTAGTAAAATTGGGCAGGGTGTTCACACTTTGTCATTGTTGTTTTCCCCAGATACATAAAAAAGATAAATAGAATTTTTTTAATGACATTATGGGGGGGGCGGTGATTACTATGCCACAAACTGAGAAGAAGCAACAGAATGAAAAATAATGAGATGGGTGGAGGCCACAGACCTGCTGGTCTCCTGTTCCAAACTCAAGTGATGGCAGCTGGTGACTCAGGTCCACTCCACTTTACACACGGGATCTGGATTCAGATCATTGTCCCTAGCCAGTAGCTGCCTGAGCTATGATTAGGGGCCTCTCTGGGCCCAAGGGAGTGAGAAGACACAGTGTACAGACTTGAAACCAGGAAAAGACCCAGGCCATGTTCTGCCTTGGTGACTGGAACTATGGTGTTGCTACGCCCAAAAGCTTTGAGCTCCCTTTTCAGTACAGACTTGGTTTTGAAGTGGGAATCCCAGAATCAAGTAGAAATACAACCACAGAACCAGTGGATTTAGAGAAATGGGAGAGAAGGGAGAGAAGAGGTGGGAAAAGCAGACTAAAAATAACAACAAATACTTCAAAGTAAGCTTGTAAATCAAAATTCTGAAATCCATGAAATTTAATCCTAAAAATATATAGTCAGTAAAATATGAAACCAGAACTTAAATATACTATACAAAGGAAAATTAATTTTGATGAACTATGACAAATTGGTTAAAATAAAATAAGAAAGCTCAAAAAGATAAGAAAATAACAGCTATAAAAATGTAGCTATTATGGAACAAAACCAGGCAAAAATGAAACAAGAACAGATACATATGCAAAATAACCAAATAGAACTCTTAGAAATTGAAATGTGGCTCTTGGTATTTTAAAAATGTTTAAGAGATACAATGAATTTGAATATAGGTAAAGGAAGAACTGATGACTAGGAAGATTATAGGGAAGAGTTCACCCCAAGTTCAACACAGAAAGATTTCGAATACACATGAGTTGTCACAGGGATATAATATGCATACTAGAAAAAGGAAAAAAGTGACAGAAGCTTAACATGAAAGTATTGGCTCTGAATTCTTTGGAGCAAAAGACATAATTTTTCATACTGAAATTCACTCTTGATGCCAAAAGAATAAATAAAGATGCCAGGAACATTGAAATGACACTTAGGACTCCAAGCATAAAAGACAATGTTAAAAGTGTGCTAGGAAATAAAGATTACAGAAGAGGGGAGAGAAAGAAGAGGGGAGAGAAAGAAGAGGAGGAGAAGGAGAAGGTGAAAGGAAAAGAAGAGAAGGAGGAGGCTATCAGACTTGCTAGCAGCAAAAATACATGCTACAAAACAGTAGATAAAAGAGTCATCGAAGTACTGAAGGAATAAAGCTATCAACGTGGAGTTATTTCTAGGTAAAATACAATTTAAGTGACAGGCACAAATATTTTCAAACACACATTACCTAAGAGTATTGATAATGCACAGACCATATCTCCTACCCTGACTTCTCTCAGCAGTTACACACACACACACACACACACACACACACACACACCTCCTTTCTCCACCCTGCTTGGGTCACCTTTGGTACTTTGATTTTGCTCACATATACACCCTTTCTCTCTCATCTCTACTCTCCCTCAGTTATTCTTCTGAAACTGACCTTCGGTTCCTTATCCATGTGTTATGGGCATTAAGCAACTGCATACCGTCTATGCCTCACTACCTGAGACCAGCCAGCTGCACTGCTGCCTGAGTGAGTATCTGCCAGAGTTTCTTTTTCCCTACAGCATGCTGCTGGGCCCGGGCCTGGGAACACAGAGAAATGCTGCCTTGTTATGCTTCATGCAGTTGGGTTTCCCTGGAGTCCGGTATTGTAAGAAATATGGTGATCTAGCAAGAAAGGAGGAGCTCCAGGGCATTGGCAGAGAGATGGGACAGGAGGGAACATGGGACTTCATCTTAAAGTGTCTCCCACTTTCGTGTGTGTGTGTGTGTGTGTGTGACAGATAGATGTGAGTTGAGATGCAACATGATCACTGAGATTACATAGTTTTTAAAACATAGTTTCCCTCTCAAATTAGGTGCAGCTGGTATAAGAACCCTGTTTCCTGACCTCCTTGGGTAACAGGATTGAAGGGAATTTCCCATCTAACCAAAAGTCATTCATATTTTTGCTGTGACAGCCCAGTGGCCAGGACTCCACCCACAAAAGTATGCATCGACTGAGGACAGATCTCTCCCCAGCACTTACAGTTGCACTGGTGGCAAAGCTGGCTGAGGAAATGAGCAGGGACCTGTCAGTTACAAGATCCCAGGACAGTGTCAAATAATTCTCAGGACCCTAGTGTGGAACTTCTTGTAGGTTCCCAGGAGATGTGGCCATGGGGAGCCCACCATCTGACTTCTCAATAGCCCACATGCATTTCTCATGTAGCATATACTTTTGTTTTTGCTTTTATCTTATTTTTCTCTTGTTGTGCCCAAGTTCAGTCTACAGAGTTGGTTTCTCCCATACCTATTCACCCCTCACTTTTCAAGTAAACTTTCGGCACTGTTTTTGGCTTGCCTCATCCAATTCTTTGTTCAAGGCAAGACCTGGAATACTTTTGATTGATGAGCTATTTCTAAAGAAATTACTCCATAACAGAGTATTCTCCATCTTCGACTGAGCAACTGGGTCCATGCTGTGTATGCAGGAGCATCCGAGCTTAGCGTGTCTTGTTTTTAGTTTCTGAGTTTTGTATACTGCTTTGAGGACAGTTTGTGCAGATTTTTACAGTAGTGAAGTTGTTTTATTGCAGGCCTGATGGACTTTTGACCAATTTAATAGCCCATTAACACCATCTAAAACTTCTAAAATGACTTCACAGAAACAAAATTAAGGCTATTTCTGATGACTATGGCACAAGTGAATTTATTTTCCCCAAAGTAGTGCATAAGTAAAAAGCTTAAAAGTTACAAAAATGATAGAATGTGATAGATTTTTTTTTAATTGATGAGGACTATACAAAATCTATAGATGTGTCTCTGAAAAGCCAAGTAATTTGAGAATGCCAGTTCTAAAATATACACCATCTTCCAGCAGATCTTCAAATGAGGTGTCCTTTTTTTTTTTTTTACAATTATTATCCTTTTCTTGATAACAAAGAAAATGTAGAAAAGAAAGCATACAAAATGTAGAAAAGTTCAAAAATGTTTCAGATTTTTTGCACTATCAACTTTTGGAATCAGCAATTTTGGAACCTCTTTTTTTTCTCTTAACATGTATGTAACAATGAACATATCAAGAGATTTTCTTGCTTATTACAACATAACATTTGTATTATGATCACATGGTATCCTATTGCATGAATGTATCACAGTTTGCTTACCCAATTCTCTACATTTAAAGTGATTTTTGAATTTTTTTCTTCCTAAAAGCTGGAGTAACTAACTAACTTGAAGGCTGACTTTTAAGTGACAGTTCTCTGCTAGCACACTCTCTCAAAAGTGTTGACTCTCAGGTTCTCACTTACTGGAAGGCATCTTAGTAGCTAAGAAAACTTACCATTCTTAATGACAAAGCTCACAATTACTGAACACTTCATTTTCTTTGTGAAACTTTAGAATTCAATTTAATTCAAATCAATTTTAAAAAATTCACCTGACTCTTGTGTCAACTTTTAATTGCAGCTGAAATCCATTTGGATGAGTTTAATATAAGATTAAGAACTGTTCTCTGAAAATTGTTATTTTTGGACCACCTTGCCTATACCTTCCCAATGCCAATTCACTAAGTTTATCAGATCTTCATGGTTGACCAAGTAGAATTCTGCAATACTTATTTGAAATTTTGAAGAAACTTGATGGGCATCTTAACACATGGTTCAGTTAAGGGAACATGAGCCAGAAAGAAAGATACCATTTGCTCTCAGAATTGCTTTCCTTCCATTAACAGACTCTCCTAAATCACAGCAGCAGAAAATGAAGTCATTTTGGACCAAAGCCTAAGAACACAATGACTTCAGAACACAAAATCTCTGGTTAGGGAGGAGTTCATAATAGCCACCCTTTACAAGAAGTGGAATTTAAACTTGCATGAATAATTGTGAAACTCTCACACTTAAGTGGGGATGGGGGCTGGTGGCAGGGGAGGAATCTTTCTCCTAGTTATCTGCTTCATTTCATTATTTTTCCTCAATTTGTACTTCTCAATAGAATACTATTTAAATGCATAATTATGAGATGTAATAGTTCTAATTTCACCACCACTGAAGAAATGGGAAAAATGCAGGTTTGTCCCTGCTGACCTAATTATTGGCAAACCTGATGCATTAAAAGAATATCATCTTTTCTGAATATAAATAGCAATGGTCTGAGTATCTGGGGTTTCAGAGTATAGAAGCTGAAAATTTATGGCCTATGGCAAAGCTATATATCTTAAAACATACCAGATTTTCTGGCAAATAACTAAGGAAAATTGGCAAATTGAAAATCTAGAATTTCCAAATCAATTCCTAATATTTTTACCAGTCATTCCCCATAATTGTAATTAGTTTTTAACAGAGGCCAATTTAAAAGCAGCAGCATGAAACTTGATGTTTATGGTACCTTCCATAATCATGGCTAGTTTTCCTATAAACTTCTATTACTCAATTTATGAAAACTGAATAACACTCCCAGTCTCATTAAATAGCTTACATGAGTTCAGTCTAACGGGAGGCCAGAGAAAGAAAGAGCAGCCTTTAGAAAGACTGGGAGAAAAGCCCAGAGGAGAAACAGAGGCTGTGCTAAGAACTTGAGGAGATTTCGGGTGTGCTCTTAGCCACACCCTGGCCTCCCACAGCTCTGCCAGAGCAACACTAATGAGCACAGTGCTGGCACAGAATAAAAGCTCCCTCCCTTTCTCTCTTTGTATAGTAATTTTAAAATTAAGTAACTTTCTATCATCCATTGTAACTGGAGATGAGTTGGAGTTTGAAATTTGGGGAAGTTCCTGGGGTGAGTGTGTCTGGGTGTTGCTATGACAACAGGGAGAACAGAATCGGGATCTTAGGAGTCTCAGACAGTGCCAAGACTGGCCAGGCTAGCAAGATGGTCCTGGGGTTTCTCCTTGGGGAACACGAGCATGTAAGCCACTAGATGACAAGGGTACTCACTGTTCCCTGAGTCAGCACAGGGGAACAGGAACTACAGGGGAAGGCTTTTGGGTGCTTATCTACCAGTATAGCAGTGAACAACTCTAGCATTTAGCATCTGTAAAGCACTTTAATTGTTCTCATCTCTACTCCATGGATTATCTCACACTTCTCTGAGAAGGACCACCTGGAGGACTCTTCTTGAATAAAGGGTAATTATCTCCGTTTTGGCTAACCTGGCCTATCTCCGTGTACTGATATGTACAGGGCTAGCTAGGCCATTTCTTTATCCCTGCAGTTGGCTCTAAGCAATGTAAATAGGAATGGATGAGGTGCTGATGTGTAATCTTTGAAGCTAGGCAACAGTTGCTGTTTCCCTGCTCTGTGACTCCCAAAATACATGGCTGAGCCAGGCAGAATGAAGTCACTGCTCCACGTGGTCACCTGGGATCAAGCCTTGAGTTAAGAGGCTGTGACTTCCCAGGGCATAAAAGCATCAGAGCTGAAGCACAAACCCCCAAACAGATTATTCTTTCTGCTTATAATTCTCTCTTCATATTGCAGGTGATCTCAAGCTACCTATCTAGCCCAGCTCACAGAACTCATGTATTTCCTGCCGTTTTCACAGTCACTCATCCTCAAGCCATCCCTTTCTTCATGAATTAATAAGACCCAGGATGGACCCTGGGTTAAGGCCTTTGTTCTGGTGAACCACCATCTTGGCTGGACTTCGGGCTTCCTTAGCTCCCCATAACTATAAATATGTCTTAGTGCCTTTACGGGTTGCACTGGAAGTAGTAGATTGGGATTAACTTATTGGAATTCCAATAACTTTTCCAGGGATTGCAAATATAAATTTCCTGGACTGAGATGAAGACTGAGAAGGGCTCTCTATACTTCTAAGCATAGGTAAACTCAAAAGAAATGTTGTCTGAAATATTATATAATTCTCTGGTTGCTGGAGAAAGGTCCAGTAAAGGCTGTTAAATAAAATCATGTGAGAGGCAGATCCTGAGCCTGTAGTGAGCACATAACTGTGTGCAGCAGTTTGGAGACCACTGCTCTGTAGGGCTGCCTCGCTGGCCTCCATTTTGTTCTGCTGTCCTGTGGTGTTCAGAGAGACAGGATGCCCCACGGCTTCTGGGGAAGAGAAATGTGAGGGTTGCTATGTTACTTCCCTGAGTTACTGATGTGCAAGAAAGCTTACCTACAGTGTGCCAAAGAGCTCCCAGAAGCCACTGGGGAGACTGCAGCCAGCCAGGCTTCAATGCCCATCCAGATGAACCCATGATATTTCCAGAGGGAGGCAATGTTATTCATCCATTTTCCAACTTAGGATGGTTTGCATCCCTAAATGCATGATTCCCTTTCCCTCCTCTTCTCCCTCCCTCTCCCTCTCTTTCTCTCATGCTTCAGATTGCTAGGTATGACTGTTCCTGGGAAAGACAGTTCCATTCTGGTTAGATGTGTCTCCACATCTAACCAATATATAATTTTTATATATATATATGAGTTAGTATCTAACAACCCAATAGCAAAACAGAACAAAACAAAGCAAACCAAAACAGACCCTTGATTCCCTATACAAAACAATAACCAAAGAGGTTCACAGATGGTCTGCAACTTCAGATAACTGAGCTTGTCTTCAATATCACAGCTCTTTGCACTGCAAACACAAAGCTACTCCACAGAAGAGGAGCATTGACTCTCAGAAAACCACCAGAGCCAAAGCCAACAGCTTTTGGAGTCATCACATGCAGCAGAAACCTAGCACATGTTTTGGCCTTGCACCCATAGTGAAAGCCTTTGATACTGAAGTCCTGATGCAGCACTACCAGCTGTGGTTTCAGTGGTCTGAGCTGTGTCTAGCATGAACACATTCACTGAGGCATGGAGAAATCCTTAGTTTGAGGAATGGCAAAGACATTTTACAGAAGTGCCTCACATTTCTCTCTGCTCAAACATAAGTCATTTAGCCTTATAACTTTGAAGATAAGTGAAGAAATTCCTGGTGCTGCTAAAGATGGGTGAGGAGCTCCTCAGGACTGGGGCTGGGCCTGCAAGTTAGTCAACTGGATACTAGTGGGGAGGGATCTACAAGTGCTTGGACTCTATAAAGCCAACTGGGTAGCAAGCAAGGGTTTATGTAGCTTCCTGTTGGGACTCAGTAAGAAACTGGGTCACAGCATAGAAATTCTCTGGGGTTTTCACCCTCCTAGCTGCCACTTTGGTCATCCATGAGCTTTGACAAAGAAAAGACCTAGAAAAAGTGAAAATTAGCAAGAGAGCAGAAGTAAAGGCAAAGAGAAAGTTGGAGGACAAACAACGCAAGGAAATGCAAGAAAGAGCAGCAAGGAGGACTCAGGAAGCAGTGTGTTGAGGCACTACACCCTACCCATGACTCCCCATTTCTCTTTTTTCTCAGTCTAGGGATTGAACTCAGGCACTCATGCATACTAAGCACATCTTCTACCACTAAATTACACCTCAAGTATTAACCAAACCTCTTAACAATAGTTTTACGAGCATAGTTTTACATCAGTGTGCTTATTTACATTTAATAGGTAGGGGATGAAAAACCCTTGCCGGAGAACACACAGTGAATCAGAGAATCTTCCAGTGCCTCACTTGTCTTCCAGCCTTTTGAGATTAAATCCTTATTGGGTTTCAAGACACAGTCTGCTGTGGCTGCTCTGCACACTTCTTTATGGGAGAACTGTACTGTTCCAGGATTGTACCGCATCATCAGAATAATGAAAGGCAGTCACAGAACAAGAGAGATGAAAGCAACTTTTAAGATCACTGAGTTCAATCTCCCCATTTTCTAGGTTACAAATGAAGTGTAGTCTGGAGAAGTAAAAATGTTTATGCCAGATCACATGGCTATGCAGAAAAAGGTGGACCTCAACATACATGTCTTAATTTGTATGCAGTTACTTATCCAAGAACACAGATGTAGATTTGTTTCTCCTTCTCCTTCTCCTCCTCCTCCTCTTCCTTCTCCTCCTACTTCTCTTCCTCCTTCTCCTCCTCCTCTTCCTCTTCCTCCTCTTCTTTCTCCTCCTCTCCTCCTCTTCCTTCTTCTTCTTCTTAGTACCAAATTCAAGGTAGTTAGCATTTGCAGAGCATACCAAATACATGAGTAATAGCAAACTCAATTTGAACCAAAGCACTGATTTCTGCTGCTTTTTTCAGGGGCATTTTTGACTTTCAATCTGTTAACCATAAGGAATATTGACTTTAGTAAAGTACACTGAAGTTTTCTATGCAACATGTTAAGAACAGCTGAAACCAATTAAATGCTAATCAATTTTACTCTGTCATGCACAGTGGAAAAAATGCTTCAGAAATCTCTCCACCCCAAGATGTTCTTGGCAGCCACGGGCCCTCCTTTCTCTCTAGTCATGTATACTTAGGAAGAGGCAACCTGCCCTCAGATCCCAAAGGAGAACAGAACCCAGCCCAGCTTTGCCCTGGAAATAAAAGTGCATTCTGGCAGAAGAGGCTGCAGATTCTGGGGCAATGCACATCCCAACTGTGAAGATAGGAGGAACTGAGGAAGACCGATGAATTTAGCCCCATTTGTTCTCTGCGGCCACCTCAAGCACTTTACTGAGCTCTATTACCTTATTTCCTAATGATAAATTCCTACAAGCCCCACTTTTTCCCATGAGAGTCAGAAGCAAAAAGATTTTTCAAATCCAACAAGTTAGGGAGTAAATTTGGTTCTGCAAGTTACTAGATGCAGCACTAGGCAACTTAGTTAACCTCTATAAGCTTCTGCTTACTTACTTGTGGAAAAGAAGTAAGTAATCATATGACACTCTAAGAATTAAATGATTCTGGGTCTGGAGGTGCAGATGAATGGTTGAGCATTTGCCTGTACACTTGAGGTCCTGAGTTTGACCCCCACCCCTGTGAAATTTAAGAATTAAATTATTCAAGATGTCTGGTGGATCATGTGGTGACTATAGTTTAAAAATGAACTGTGTAATAAGTAACTGTAAGTAAATTTTAAGCACTCTTACCACTAATAAAGGACATATAGGTGAGGTAGTACATATGCTAATTATTTTGATTTAACCTTTCTGAAATGTACATATATTTCAAAATCTTATATACCATAAATATATAAAATTTTTTAAAGTAACAAATAAGGAAAAAGCCTTAAATAAGGTAATATTTACAGAGTATCTGATACAAGTGGGTTTTTTAAAATGCTAGCTTTGGTCTACATTATTTCTAATTAATTATTCACATACTTTTTTCCTCTATTCAAGCCATTGTATTCACTCTTCTATTATTCTCATTCAAATCTGTTTCATGATATGTGCATGTCTGGCTCCCTTTACATTCCTCAGTCCTAGAGGACAGATAGGTAAGAATATATGTATTAGGGATCCACAAGCTCAAATGCTCTGAGCTATTGCCTGTGTGCCATAGGAAACATCTGTCACTCTTGATCTGCCCAGGGTTTCATGTCTTGGGTCCTCTCATCCTCTAACCTCAAGGCCTAAACCTCTGAGGCCCTTTGCAACATGCACAGCTGAATGGTTTGCATCACTATTTTGTGTATGTGTATGCTTTTCCTTCTGTCACTTATAATGGAAGTGAAACATCTTTAGCTTAAATTTGGCCTCATTCATGCCCACGAGCTCCCTGGTGAGAAGAGCTTGTGATCTTGGACCTGCACAGCGTCACCCTCACAGTACCATCAGCTGCTAAGTACCCATGGGCCCTTATCCCCAAGCTGTACTGGGGAACCTGAAAAGAGTCAAGTTCCTCAGAGCACATATGCTAATCTGTCAGCCCTCACGGAAAGGAGGGGATGAGCAGACCCCACTGTGAGCAAGAGCATAACATGCGACTATGATGGGTCATTCACGCTGTAGAACTAGCTCAGGAGTCTTGGGCTAAAACATAATGGAGCACTGGATTCTAACTGCCTGGTTAGCTTTGGAAGGTTTTCCGTCTTTCTACTAGACAAGAAGTCATGCGTCATTTCCCTGGTGCAGATCATTAAAATGGTAAAAGTTAGTTTTTTCCTTGTTTCTTCTTTCCTGTGGATCATTAGACTCTGCAACTGTAGAGAAAAATGCTTTTGCAGTTGATTAAAATTTGCATTTTAAGTGGTTAGGAACTGCTCAGGTATTCTTTTTTAAAGCACTGACTTAAAGACATGTATAGAAGTTGTCTACTTAAACTGTCGTTTGCTTCTGAGACATCCTTGTATCACTTTTTTAATTAATTAAATTTATTTGTACAATTTAGAGATGCATAATGATCACATTAATCATAGGGAATTTGTACCTGTACATGATATGCCTTAGTTCCTCTTTTTTTCATTCACCTCCCCTCTCTTTGACCCCTTATGCCCTCCTTATTTGCAAGTTTTGTTTCCACTTTGTCCTTTTTTCTTTTCCTTTCCATCTCCCCTCCCCATTCACCTTTCTTTTGAACAACTACTTCCTGTTTCACAATATCTATTATGCATTTTCATTCTAATTTACACTTTCAGTTTCTCACAGCAGAGAAACAGTGTGATATTTACACATATATATCTGATTTATTTCATTTAAGAATATAGTCTCAAGGTCTGTCTATTTAGCTATAAATGTCTCAAGTTTATCCTTTTTTATGGCTGAGTTACATACATCCATTACATAAAAAAGCCACATCTTTTTTAATCCATTTATCAATTAATGGGCATTTGGGTTGTTTTCAAAGTTTAGCTATCACAAATTATGAAGCTATAAACATAAGGACACATATATCACTGTGTAATAATATATCAATTATATATTTTTAATTCTTTTGGGAAGATAGCAAGAAGGGGAATAGCTAGGCCAAATGGGACCTCTAATCCCGGTTTTTCAAGGAATTTCCACACTGATTTCCATAGTGATTGCACCAATCTACACTCCCACCAAGAGTGGAGAAAGGTTCCTTTTTCCTCACAGCCCCTCCTGAATTTGTTATTGCTTGACTTCTTGATAGTAGCCATTTTTTTCTGGAGTGAGATGGAATCTCAGCATTGTTTTAATTTGCATCTCTCAAGTAATTAGTGATGTTGAACATTTTTTCACGCTGTTTGTACTTTTTGTGACAAACATCCATTCATTTCAGATGATTTTTGTCAATTGTAATGTAGTGTCCTTCTTTATCTCTTTTGATCTTCATCTTGTCTTGAAGTTCATATTGTCTGCGAACAGGATAGCTACCCCTGCTTTTTCCTAGGTTCCTATGGTGTGGAGTATTGTTTTCTATCCTTTGACTTTCAGTCTATGAATTTGTTTTTGAGTTCAATGTGTTTCTTGAATGCAGCACATTGTTAGATCTTGTTTCTTGATTCCTTCTACCAGTCTATATCTTTTGATTGGTGAATTGAGACTATTTACATTGATGGTTATAACTGAAATGTATTGGCCTGTCTTCATCATACAGTTTCCCTGTTGATGATTCCCTATCTTTCCTGTATGTTTAATTTATTCCCCTACCTAGTGCCGTCTTCCTGTTGGTACTCTTGTAATTGTGGGCTTTTTTTCTCTTTCTCAATATCTTTCAGAACTGTTTGTAGGATTGGTTTGGTTGTCCTGAATTTCTTCAGTTGGTCTTTTTTTATGGGAGCATTTTATTTCTCCATTAATTCTAAAAGATAATTTTGCAGGATACATCAATCTGGATTGGAACTTGTTTTCTTTTAGGACTTTGAAATACTTCATTCCAAGCTCTCCTTGGCCTAAGAGTTTATGTTGAAAAATTTGCTGATTCTGATGAGCTTTCCCTTATAGTAATTTGGTTTTTTTCTCTAACAGCTTTTAATATTCTGTTCTTGTGCTGAAATTCTGGAATCTTGATTATTATATGCCTTGGCATAGATTTATTTTGGTCATGACTAATTGGAGCTCTATATGCCTCATTTACGTGTATGTCAAATTCTTTTTCCATGCTTGGGAAGTTTTCTGCTATTACTTCTCTGAACACATTTTTTACATCGTCTGTTATGATTCCTGAATTTTTGTTGACTCCAGTTTTATATTGTTCTTTGCATCATCTTGCAGTTGTTAGATTGTTTTCTCACAGCCCCTTGCAATTTTTAAGAAATCTTTCTTTTTGTGGTCACTAACCAACATCCTGTCTTCTAGTTCCAATATTCTAACTTCATTTTCTTTCATACAGTGTTGCAAGCTTTCAGTGGAATTTTGAATTTCCTAAATATGTACTTGAGTCTGTTTCATGGGTTTTATTTCTTTCCTAGACTGGGAATTCATGGTTTCCATTATTTTCCTATGTGTATTCTAGATTTATTAAACAAGTCCTTCATTATGTTCATCATCTCTTTCATTACCTGAAAGATTATTTCATCATTATGGTCATCATCTGTTTCATTACCTGAAAGATTATTTCTGCTTTGATATCTGAGATATATATATATAGATATAGATATATATAGATATATATATACCTTCTACTGTCATTCCAATGAATTCAGGTGGATAGCTTTTGTTTTCCTCTATCTTGCTGTCCCCTGGATTTGTTCTTAGTAGGCTAGAAGTCTGGGATTGTATTTTGCTTCTACATCTTGTCATTTTCTACTTTTTAAATTTTAATTTATTTTCTGTGTTGTTGTTTGTATTTTTCTTATGTTAGGTAGCTTTATCACTGGTGTTGAAGCTTCCTAGGAAATGTCTATTCCTCTGAGATATTTTCTAGGTGTAGTTGGCTGTTGGTCTTTGTGTCTGCTCCACTTTATAATGGATGATGTGTTGCTATCTATTTGGCTCAGAACCCAGTCCTTTGGAACTGATCTATGGGGATGACTATGATCCCAGATTATCACAGTGTTATCATACAAAGATGAACAGCTGATTACAACAGGTATACCATCTTAGTTAAAGTAGTACAATTAGTAGTAGCAATATTATCAAGCACAGACTAAAAGCTGATAATCTCTGGTAACTGCTAAATTTGGTATCTCTAACTGTAGGAGCAAGACCTGTAGTTGTGTAACAAACTTCAACATAGATTAGGAATTTGTTTGCAGTGGGTTTCCTCTTGATAGAGTGATTTTATCCTGTGTGGAAGGGGAATTTAAGAGGGACAGGGGACAAAACAGAGCTATAGCTGAAGAGAAATATAGTAGAAGCAAGGCTGAAGGACTAAAGATGATCACCTAAATTTTGAGAAGCCAGAAAAGAGGATCAGAGAGAGAGAATGAAGGAGAAAGCAAAAGAATTTTGACGCAAAATAGACTAGAGATAGTGTTTCTTCACCCATAAATCTCAGAGAATATTGAATGACAGGTGATGAAAGAGGCAGGACAGAGAAAACAAACCAAACAATAAAAGTCAAAACCTACATAACCTCCCCCTAAAAATAAAAGTAGAAAAATAAAAAACAATTATTAAAGAAAAAAATTCCTCTTGTGCCCCTAGTTTAGTGTTATTTCCTTAGTCAAAGCCAGAATCTGGACTGAACAACTCGACCAAGTCTGCAGTAAGATTTCTGCCGAGTGCGGAACTGATATTGGCCACATTACTGACTCCTCTTACGAGTTGGTCCGGGCCAAGCCAAGGCTGTTAGCCTGCTGCTCACCGGGCAGGTGGTGATGCCCTTGTCTAGTCCAAGGCTGCTTGCTTGCTTGTGCTGCAGATCACAGGGCAGCACAGGAATACCTGTGTCCTGTCACCAGCCAAGACCTCTTGCCTGCTTGTGCCTTTGGACCAAGGGCAGGGGGAAGTGCCCTTGTCCTGCCACAGGCCAGGGCACTGCTTCTAGTCCTTTGCAGGAGGGGCTAAGGGTCAGATTGGAATCCGGTCCAGCTCCTACTTCTCAGCCAAGTTACCCCCAGTCTGCTGTCCAACCACTGGCTGTCTATGGTGGCTATGGTGTCCTTCCACTCCCTGATGTAGGCACAGAAGCAACCAGGGGCTGTTCTGCTGCTGGAATGCAAGTCCCAGCGCACTTTGAGATAAAACAGTGGTCTTGCCTTCTGGCCACCAGTCTCTGGGTGTGTGGCATCACCACTCTGGTTCATTCACCAAGCAATGACCGTGGGGTGGGCCACTCAGGAAAGCAGCTCATGCTCTCACTGCTTCCTCCAACTGCACAAGACTCTCCCGGCCCAGGTCAGGTCTCAGTCTCCAACTGCTTGTTCTGCGGGGCCTTTTGGGAAACAGTGTCCCACTGTGGGCTGCTCTGCCAGGGCATGCTGGGCCTCTCCACAACCACTGGCTTTGTCCAGCCCCTCAGGATACAGTGTTCTGTTGCTGCCCTGGGCTGCGGAGTGCTGCTTGCTAAGTGTATCACTTAAATCTTCTGTTTTGAGTACATTTATGAAAACTGAATTGCTCTGTGTTCTTTTTCAGAAGCTAATACACGCTGTCTTACATTTATTTATTTATTTATTTATTTATTTATTTAGTCACCTAGTGGTACTGGAGATTAAACTTTATACCTTACAGCTTTATACTAAGCTATATTACCAACCATTCTAATTTTGAGAGAGATTCTTGCCAAGTTCCTCAAGCCGGCCTCAAACTTTCAATACTCCTGCTTTGGCTTCCTCAGCAGCTGAGATTACAGGCATGTACCACCACGCCCAGCTAGGAATATTATTTTTAGTGAATGCTGACAACAGTCTTTATGTAGTAGCCAGTCCTCATCTGCCATACAGTTTACATTCTGTATAATGTGACTTTTTTTTGCTTAAGCATTTGCATCCCAACTCATACTCTGAAGTCAGTTTGCAAATGCACAAGTTATAAATATGAAAGAAAAAACAACCAACCAAACCTAACAATTTTCCTTAGGAAGCCACAGTTCTGTACTTACTGTAAGTTGATCAGATCATATGAAAAAATGTTTCAAAATATTTGCATCTTTGTATGAATTACCTGAAATGTTCATTAGCAAAATAGATAAAAACTTAAATTCTAAAATGAAAGATTTAGATCACAAAATTTAAATAACTTCAGGCCTGGGATATATCCCAATGGCATAAGTGCCCCTCTGGCAAGTACAAGGTCTTGAGTTTGATTCCTGGTACAAAAAAATTAAATAATTCCATTACATGAAAATGGTCTAAACATACCAATTTAAACCCAGAAGGTGAACTAAAACAACAATGTTTTTTGCTGAGTCACCAACTATATGCTTTCCACAAGAAACACCTTTCAAATATAATGATTCCGTAGGACATTATGTGATGCAAACTTCAATCAGAAAAGAGCAGGAATGACTGAACTAATATTTATACAAGTGAAGTAGATTTCAGAGCAACACAATAAAATACAGAAGACTCCAAAGAAAATTACCACAGAGAGAGAGAGAGACTGACTTTATACATTTATGGAAGGATTAATCCAGTAAGAAGATATAGCAATATTAGATGTGTTTGCACCACACTACAGAGCTACAAAAAATGTGAAGAAGTAATTAAACTGAAAAGATAAATAAAGGCATTCTGAAGGGTGGTAGATTTGATTTACTGAGGTATTGGAGCCTAAATATGCTAGGTATAGAGGACAGTAAAGAGGCATTTTACCTTGGTCAGAAAGGCTGTTCTGGATTCTAAGGGGACAGCATTTACTAGGCAAGGTGTGACTTGAGGATTTTGGCACAGAGCAGTATGCAAAATGATTTCAGGAGACAAATCATCAAAATATTAAAACTTTATAGTTAAGTATTTATTTATTATTTATTTTTATTAAGTATTTATTTTAATGTGTATTACAGAAAAAATAACTTGGGCACTGTAAGTAGAAACATGATCACACAAATGACCTACTCTGCTATGAATGTTGCAGACTTTCACATACTACACATTCCACTATGACGTTCTGGAAGTGGAAATACAAAGAATGACTGCTCACATCATCTTGTTCATGGTAATCTAGGTCAGCTATTATTTCCATGTTAAGATTCCATTCATGTGGGGATAGACTCTCAAGGCGCTCCACTGTATCACATGACCAAGCAGGAAAACTACTTACTGTAAACCAAGGAAACATTTAGGTTTGGTGACAGCATCAGTCACCCAAATAATAAATCTTAATTAAGGAGTTCTTCATATATATAAATCACACAGATATTTCTTGTTTGCATTATTAAACTGTCAAATTAAAAACCTTCTGCACAGTATAAGAAATAACCAACAGAATGAAAAAACAGCCTATAGAATTTGAATAAAAATTGCCTAGTCATTTCTCAGATAGTGGACTTATATTTAAAATATATTAGAAACTCAAAAAAAGGGAACCCCAAAATAAAAGACCCAGTCAAAAAATGGGCAAGTAAAATGAATAGATATTTCACAGAAAAAGAAATACATATAACCAAGAAATGCATGTGCTTAATATCACTGACCACTAGAAAAATGCAAATTAAAACAACACTGAGATTTCATCTTATCCTTGGCCTTACCCTGGCCATCAAAAAATCAAATGAGTCTTCAGGGGAAAACAGAGCCCTTTTACATTGTTGGTGAGAGTGCAAACTACTATAGCCACTGTGGAAATCAATATAGAGATTCCTCAAAAAATTGAAGCTAGAAATTCCATTGGACTCAGCTATGCCCCTTCTAGGTATCTTCCCAAAAGAGTTAAAGACATCAAAGCACAGTGACACATGCGTATCTATGGTTATGGCAGCATGATTCATAACAGCTAAATATTGCATGATTTTTTCTTACATAAAAACCCAAAGAATAAATAAAGAGCAAAATAAAAAATAGATATTGGGAAGTAAGAAGACAGATTTTTCTCAAGGCAGGAGGAAATCAAGACATGGAAAGAGGAAGAAAGGATAGCAGATTAAAAAAAGAATTAAGATGTGTTATGGATATGTACCAATTCCCCACTAAGAATGTAAACAATGTGTAGTACAAACACATACTAATAAAAAACAGCAAATAGCAGAATAAAAATGTAGATGTATATTAGTTGATCTTCAAAGGTTCTTTAATATTAACTTTAAAAGTGTAACATTTTTATATTCATGGTGTTGATGTAAGAAGCATACCAAATTGGCATGACTATGATACAATCAAAATCTAACTTTATTTTTGTTTTTTGTGTCTGCTTTAAACTTTATCCAGTGATGGATGTTTTTCTTTTTTCCTTCCACTAGACAATATCCTATAAGCTGTATCTATTTTTGCTCTTAGTAAAAGTCAGCCTCACCATCATTTATGTGAAAACTCAGCCTTAATTTGGTAATTCGAATGCCAAGTCCTAGATATTAGCCAACCCTTCGATTTCCTCTCTCTTCCCTAGGCAAGGACTCTACTTGATGTTTAGTTGTTTTGCGGAAAGGAAGAGTAGTTGGCTTCACTCCTTCACTTCTTTTTCCTTCACTTGTAACCCATGTTATTTCTTCACACAGCTTTAAAAGGGGAGGTCAGAAGAAGAAGAGGAAAACACAAAAGTACAGTACTTGGCTAGATGTGATGATGCATCTCGGTAACCCCAGCACTCTGGAAGACTGAGGCTGGAGAACTGTAATTTCAAGCAATTTAGCAACTTAGCAAGACTTTGTCTCAAAATAAAAAATGAAAAATAAAAAGGCTGGGGAGGAAGCACAGTGTGAACATCCTGGCCTCAACCCCCAGTACTGAAAGAAGGAAAAAAAAAAAAAGCAGCACTTGATTGCTAGTGGTCAAGAGGTCTCTGGGCCAAGCAAAAGGTCAAACCTGACTCCTTGCCTGGGTGCACACAGAGAGATTTCCATCATTCTTGGGTTAACACCACTCAATGGTTTCTAGACTGTGTGGTCACTAAAAGCATCTTCCATGTCCCTAAAATCCAGTATTCCCTTCTGGCTTCTTTAGGTTAGAGTTTTTAAAGGTCACTTAATCAGAAATGCAGACTGATCCTAACCTAGCTACCTCTATCCCTTTTAATGCAGACCTCCGATGCTCTTGCTCTATGGCCCTAAATGCAGAGAATACTTTCTATGAGTCTGTGTGATCCAAGAACGCTGCTTGCACTAGGTATGAGGAGAAGGCAGCTCCTTCTCACCTGGCTCTCTGGTCCTAAGAGACCCTCCACAAATTTTGATTTTTCTCCATCCTCAACAACACCAATAAATAGCTTTGAACTAGCCAAGGGAGTGCAACAATCATAAAACCAGTTCTTCATAATTTTCTTTGTAGACTCACATGTGAGAAATCCATCTTGCACTAACTCTGGTAATATACTATTGTACCCTAGCCAAAACTGTGATCTAATATCCTGATGTATTTATTTACATAACTTCCTTCTAGTTAAGGAAAATCATATCAGTTTTTCATGCAGGGCAGAGATAGTTTACTATTAAATTAATATATTTAACTGTAGAGTGAACTGATTTAAAGAAAATGTTAAATATCTTATAATCCAAGTGATACATAGGTATGATTAAAACCCTAAAATAGTATATAAGTAGTAGTCAACAGAGGCTGTAAATCAAAGGTAGTTTACAAATGTTAATTTGGTAGAGGACAGAAAAATACACTGGAGAGTGGAAGAATTATAGACTTCATGGATCTTGAAAATACACACTCATAAAGAGAATTTGGTAGACAGTACAGGAGACACTTGAGCTAGAATGCCTTCTGAGAGTTGAACTGCAAAAAAGATTGTAGTGAACCATTGTTTCATTTATTTGCCACAATCTTCCATCTCTTAAGGAAACTGAATTATTCTTTGTAAATAAATACAAAACAAAAGCAGCAGATGGCGGGGGACTGAGGCTCATTCCCTAGCACAGTTGATTTTTGCAAGATGAGAAATAACTCTGTTGGTGCCTTAGACCCCTTGTTTCAAAATGTAAGGAAGTTAAAACCCAGTTTAACAGCCCCTTTTAGGAATGGATTCACTATAAGTGTGCTGGTAGGTATGCTTGTTTGTATTGTTTTTTCTCAAAAATTTTATTAGCATATTTTTTGCAGTACATAGTGTTATGGTTTGTGTCTAGATGTCTCCTCATAGCCTTGTCCAGCCATTTCAGAGATGAAAAGCTGGGACACAGAGTTTGTAATTCTGAGGTTAAGTGTGTGATGCTGAGATTGAGGGTGTGTGACTACTAAATTAATCTACTAAGTGATTCGGTATTGTTCTGGCTGTGACTAATGGGACGCCCACTCTGGGTGTAAGTGCTACCTACCCTAAGGGATAGAATATAAAGAACAGAAAGAAGGCCGCTACTATTTCTTGATGCTTTGTTTCTTCACTACTTTGCTGCCTTCTGCCTGTGATGAACTGTTTCTCCTCTGCAATGTCCCTCTGCCATGCTACCCTGCCTTGGAGCCAGCTGATTATGAACTGAAATCTCTGCAAACTATAAGCCTGCTTTAACTTTAGATGTTGGGTATTTTGTCTCAGCAATTAGGAAAGTAACTAACACACATAGTAAACACATTCATCTTGGGGGAATTGGTATACATACATAGCCCATCTTGGTCATTTTACTTCTTTCTCTCCTCTCCCTGCCATCTCTCTCATCTCCTCATCCCCTTCCCATTCTTTCAAAGAACCAACTCTTTGGTTCATTAATCCTTTGTATAGTGTCAGTCTCAATTTCATTAAGTATGGCAGATTTATTTTTTGAACTCGTATGATAGGCCATCCTCATCTCACCCTGATATTCACACTCATAGAAATTAATCAACAAGAAAGTCAGAATTCTGATCTCTAAATTTATAAAGATAAATATAATTATGTAATAAACTAGGCTACTTTAGTATACAAATCAGCATACTCTGTCACTGTAGGTTCATCTACACAAGCAGCCACATTGTCAAAAAGTTTCTTGAAATCAGAACCAAGGACATCAACAGTGGCTGGTGAATAACATACTGCATCCACCTTATCTAAGAAACTTTACCAACCTTGAGAGTCAGGTCCTTGCGTTTAAGTCCAGGTGCCTTTTACTTAAGCTATCCATTGGTACTACCTTTCTCTATCCTTCCATTGATAGCCAACCCATGTTAAATAGGAACTTTGCTTTTTAAATATCCAAGTTATAGTAGGCTAAATAATGACCTTCCAAAATACAACCATATTCTGGACTGTGGATGTGGCTCTAGTTTCTAGAGAGGGACTTACTTAGCATGTGCAAGGTCCTCGGTTTAATCCCCAGCACCACCAGAAAAGAAAGAGACAGAGAGAGAGAGAAAAGAAAAGTTATATATGTATTATAATCCATACAACATGTGAATATTACCTTATTTGGCAAAAAGGGATCTTTACAGAAGTGATTACATGAAACATGTTGAGATGGATAAGGAATTATCCTACATTGTCTGTGTGACACTAAATGCAACCATGAGTGTGCTGAAAAGAGGGAAGAAAAAGGAAATTTGGTATGCTACTGAAGCCAACAAGGCAGCCTGAATCAGACGTTAATTTGATATGACTGTTAGCCGAAGGATGCCAGCCACCTCTAGAGACTGAAAGGACAGTGTGTGGATCTTTCCCTCAAGTTTTAAAGAGAGGGACACCTCGATTTCAGCCCAGTGATACTGAGTTCAGACTTATGGGCTCCAAAAGAATAAATTCTCATCATTTCAGCCACCCATTTTGTGGTAATTCATTATGGTAGCCACTGGAAACTAATAGTTTCTTCTTGATAGTTACTCATTCTCTTACAGATGACTATATGGCAGAATTGTGACTCATCTATCAAGTAACAGAAACTATTTTAACCACCATAAGAAAAAAGGCACTGTGTCATTAGGGTACAGGAGAGTCTTATGGAGCCTGAGGGCAAGGCTGTAGCTGGACCTTAAGACCAGACCCATCCAGACAGCCTGGAAATCCTCTTTCACAATCTCTTTTCTCTGTTCATTTCTGTGTTGTGTCTCTTCTTCTTGGCCTCTTGCTGCTGCTAGACTTTCTCTGTTACTCAGCCCATAGAGCAAACAATGATAAGTTCTTAGCTGTGAATTGTATTTCCTAGGCTGTTAAATGAAGAGTTTGGATAATATGCTCTGTGAGCTCCTTCTGGCTTTAAAATTTGATGGAGCTCTCTGAGGAATCTTGCGTGACGGGTGATGGGAGGGATCCCGAGGATTGGAAAGCAGACAGGGAATGACAGGCATGAGGGAGCAGGTGTGCTGTAGGGAAAGTGACAGGATCCACCAGGTGAGGCACCCTGCTGGGATCCTGAAGGAGTCTGGTGAGTTCATGGGCTTGGCTGAACCCGCATAGAGCTGTTAACACCTGGCATGTAGAGAATTCATCCTGAATGTACTTTTAAACAAGTGCTACCTTGATCTACCATAGCAGCTGTCAGAAATTCCAGCTTTGTCATTGCCTGTCTCTAACTAACATCAATAACTCAGTGTTGCTTTCTATCCCTTGTTGGTAGGAAGAATTTTTTTCCTAACAAAAATAAGCTATACTGCCCAGCTCCACATGTCTACTCCTTCACGGGGCCCTTCCGAAATCACTGCAGGCCAGCCCTTGGACCACAGTGAGACTAAAATATTCATGCCCACACAGAGCTCAGGAAACTCAATTCCACTGCCTGCCAAGGCCCCAAACCCCATTCTACACCTGCTGGCTTCAGACATACTTTTTGGTACCTGGGATCAAACTCACAACCTTATGCTTACCAGGGAAGTGCTTAAACCACTGAGCTAAATCCCCAGCCTGCTTCTTACTGACCTTACTGACCTTAATCCTGGGTTTGGAGTCAGAGACAGCTCAGGGCTTCTGGCTGAGGCCAAGGGAGGCTTCCACTGAGGGGACATTCATGTCTCTAGCTCTGACCTTGAACCTGTTCTTGCTCCTAGTGAAACAAAATAGTCAAACGCTTCCATGGATTCCTCCATTAACAACTCACAAGGCCATTCCTGCTCCAGCAGACTAATCTGCTCCTAGTCTATGACTTTCCTGTTTCACTAAGCCTCTAAATTGCCTTTTATCTGGATTCCTGCTCCCAAACATCTGTATCTTTCATCTGAATAGTTTCTCTCCATTTACAAGATGTCTTTAGAACATTTTCCCTGACCCTATCTCATAAACGTGCCCTATATATAGACCCACCTCACACCTTAGGCTGCCGCTGTCTGCTGGTCAGCTATTCATTCCTTTATGTCTGTCCACCAACCAGTAATTTCAAACTGTATCTTTTCTATCTACATCTCTTACGCTTAACACAGAGCCAGGAACATGATAGAAGCCCCATAAATGTTCGATGCTGAGAGGGTCACATATACCAAACTTTGTTTTCAAGTATGTACACCTTTGTCACACTGGTTTTCTGATAAAGTCTATGGTTTGCTTCCATGCTTCCTACTTTCAAACAGTGATACCTTTCATCTTATGATTATTTCCTCATGGAGCATAGTGAGAAATGAGATGCTTAGTACTCTAAACACATAAGAAGCCATATTTTCTTAGATAAACTGGCTTTTTGGTTCATAATAAGCTAAATAATGTTTTTTTAAGCATGACATTCTGGAAGATATGAGAAGTGAGATAGGGAGGAAAACCTCCCTTGTTTCTGCATCGCAATTTGAATCCGGAGAGAGAATTTCAAAATACTTCTCAGCTTTGTCAATAAATGTTATATATTCACTGCCTTGTGTTCTCCAGGTAGCATTATTTCTTGTGTTCCTACAGATTAAATAGCAGGCTGAATTCATCTTGAGACTTCGACTTATGTACAGCATTCTGATGATGAAATCCAATATGAGAATCATCACACTCTGGCCTGACTGGAGCTTTTGGTGTGTGGTAAACTCAGCTCATATTTCCCTGGGATGAAAGAGAAGGGTTGATACGTGGATCGTCAGAAGGAATTACTTATATGGCAACTGTGCCAGCTACTCCAGTCACTGGCAGATCCTCCACTTCTAAGGGTTTCACCTATCCTTATATCTTTATATCCGAATCCAAGAGTTTAGAGGACCGATGAAGCCCCAGAGAGCGCCTTCTACTCAGGAAGGAGGCATTCTTCTTGCATTCAATAAGGCCAGGAAAGAGTCCCAGTTTTTGAAGAGACCATGGCTTTTTAAAAAAGCAGTATAGATGTAATCACTGCTTCTTAGAAACCTCATTACTGCCAACAATCAAGTGAGCATTTGAGATAGATAAAGAATGGAAAGTAGGCAAGGCCCTGAGGCAAGAGGAAAAAGCTGCTGTTTGCTCCACCAAGCCCTGAATCCTTGATGTGCACGTGTTTGTGTGTCCCCTTTCCAGTGCCTGTGTCACTCTAAACTATCAGTTCTAAGCCAGGAGTGATCTTATCCCCAGGGATCATCAACAAAGTCTTGAGATGCTTTTGATTGTTGGAGCTTGGGGAGTGCTACTAGCATCTAGTAAGTAGAGTTCAGGCTATTTAAAAAGCCTTCAAGCAGGGCACAGTGTGGCATCCCTGTAATCCCAGCTACTCATGAGGCTGAGGTAAGAGGATCACAAGCTCAAAGCAGGGCTGGGGAACTTAGCAAGACACTGTCTCAAAATAAAATATGGCCGGGCATGGACCTCAGTGGTGAAGTGCTTGCCTTGCATGTGTGAGCCCCTGGGTTCAGTCCCCAGCAACACACACACACACACACACACACAGCCTTCAAAAAAAGAGAATCTTCCCTCAGCACCATAAATCAAAATAAAGGGAAGGATAATCTATACCAGGTATGGGGGTTTCAGAAGAAACACCTCCAAGATACCTCTAAAATTCCAGTGAATGTTAATAAATGAAGGCTGCATGGCTCATGATTTCCTAAAAATTTCCTGCTTTTTACATAAAATTGACCTCAGTTCAACACAAATGGAAATTCTGCAGATTTTGCTGGATGCCAAGGTTTAGATAAGTAGCTTAACATTCAGCACACTACCACACATTTCCACCACAGTGCATTGCCCTTACCAGAAGGCCACAGAATGGGGCCAGTCTTGGGCTGAACCTCCAGAACTGTGACTGGAAATAAGTTTTTCATCTTTATAAGTTACTTGCCACAGGTATGTCATTATAGCAAATGCAAAGAAAACTAATACAATAGATTTGGGTTATCAGGACATGGACAGCTTTGGGAAATTGTTATTCTTTATTTTTACTAGTACATATTTGCCATATATAGTGCTCACTTTCATCATAGGGAATTTGTACCTATACATAATATATCTTAATATTTTTCCTCATTCCCCTCCCCTCCCCTCAACCCTTCTTTCCTTCCCCACTTGTTCCCATTTTTCCTTCCATTTTTTGTTTTTTTAATCCCTTTTCCCTTCATTTCCTTCTCCTTTCCCTCTCCATTGTTCCCCTTCACATTAGAACATATTATTTCTATTTCAAAATATCTATCCTCCATTTTGCCCCTTAGGGTTTCTCACAGAAGACCAACAATGCAATATTTAAACTTGTGCATCTTATTTCACTTAAAATTATGGTCTTGTAGTACATCTATTTACCTAAAAATGACTCAAGTTTATCTTTCTTTATGACAGAGTAGTACTCTACTGTATATAAAAACCACATCTTCATTATCTATTCATTTGTTGATAAACAAATGATCTATTTCCAAGATTTAGATATGAATTGTGCTGCTACAAACACGACTGTGCATGTGTCACTGTGTGATGCTTTTAACTCTTTCAGGAAGATGCCTAGAGGAGGATATTTGTGTCAAATGGAGCCTCTAGTTTTAGTTTATTGAGAAATCTCCATACTGATTCCCACAGTGGTTGTACCCATTTACACTTTCACCAGTAATAAAAGGGAAGGGGAGTTCCTTTTCCCCATAGCTTTTCTGGCATTTGTTATTGATTTTTTTTTTAATGATAGTCACTCTTTCTGGGATGAGATGGAATTTCAGTGTTGTTTTAGATTGTGTTTCTTGAATGACCAGTGATGTTGAACATTTTGTCATATATTTCTTTGTAATTCTTCATCTAAGTAGTGTCTATTCATTTCAGATGTCCATTTTTGAAATAAGTCTTTCAATATGGGAGTCCAGAATCTTTTAAGTTCTTTATATATTCTAGATATTGACTGAGGAGGGATGGATAACAAATTTTTCCATATCGTGGGTTGTTTCTTCACTCTGCTGGTGGTTTACTTTGTTTTTGTTTGTTTGGTTGGTTGATTTGGTTTTTTGTGTACTGAGGATCAAACTCACGACCTTACACTTACCAGGCAGGAGCTTACACCATTGAGCTAAATCCCTGGCATGGTGGTTTATTTTGTTATGCAAAGTTTTTAATTTGATGTGATCACAGCTGTGAATTCTTTGTAATATTTCCTGTTAAATCAGGGTTTTGATCATAGTATCTTTGCCTACACTTATCTCTTCAAGAGTTCTATGTATTCTATCCTCCAGCAGATTACATGTTTCTGTTTTAATATTTACATCTTTGATCCATTTTGATATTAATTCAGTGCATGGTGAGAGATCTGAACCTAAGTTCAGTCTTTGGCATACAGAAAGCCACTTTTCCCAGCACCATTTATTAAAGAGGTTATCTTTCTTTTTATTTTTTTTGATACCAGGGATACTCATGACCTTGTGTTTGCCAGGCAGGTGCTTACACCACTGAGGTAAATCCCCTGTCTGAGGCTATCTTTCTTCTAGAGAAAGTATATGTCCTCTTTGACAAAGATAAGTTATCTGAGTGCTTAGAGTCATTTCTGCATCTTCTATTTCATTGATCCTTAGGACTTTTTGTGGCTAACACCATGCTGTTTTATCATAGTAGCTTTATAGTATAACTTCAAATTGGGGATTAAAATGTCTCCTGCATCACCCTTGTTGCCCAGAATTGCTATGCTAGTTCCATATGAATTTTAGGATCATTTTCTCTAGTTCTTGAGATATGCTATTGGTACTGTATTAAATCTTTCTAATGGTTTTGGAAGTATGGCCATTTCTACTATACTGGTTCTGTCTACCCATGAACAGAGGATATCTGATATCTTTCCATTTTCTGATATCCTCTTCAGTCTCCTTTTTCAGAGTACTATACTTTTCAATGTAAAGGTCTTTCACTTTCTTGTTAGATTGAGTCCTAAGCATTTCATTTTTCTTGATGTTACTAGGAATGGTGTTGTTTCTCTAATATCTCTCCCAGTGAATTTGTTGTTAATGTACAGGAATGCTATTGATTTTTGAGTGTTGACTTTGTATCTTACTACACTACCACATTTGGTTATTAATTCTCAGAGTCTTTTGGTAGAATATTTAGGGTCTTGTATGTAGACAACATATTATCAGCAAATAATGACAATTTAACTTCTTTCTTTCCTATTCATATTTCTTTCTCTTGTCTAAATGTTCTGGCTAATGTTTCCCAAACTATATGGAACAAGAGTGGGGATAGTGGGCATTCTTATTTTTTCCTGAGTTTGGGAGTATTGCAAATGCACTTGGAAATGTTGCTTCCTTTCCAATTTCATTAAAGAGTTTGAGGAGTAGTGGCATTAAATCTTCTTTAAAGTTGTAGAATTCAGCAGTGAATTTCCCCAAGATCTGGGCTTTTCTTTTTTGATACTTTTTCTTATTACTTCTTAATTTCACTAACTCATTTTGGAGTATTTAGAATTTTTATATCATCATGACTGAGCTTTGGTAATTCATATGTGTCTTGAAATCTATTTCTTCTATCCTATTAAAGTACAATTTCTAGCCAGGGAATAGTCTGCACTCAGTGGCACAAATTGAAGGCCTTAATAGTGAACCCTATCCAGCCATGCAACCTCAGTATCTTGCTCAGTACCTGGTAAGGCACCACCCAGTGTCCCCAGTCAGCCAGGGACCTTTGGGTAGGTCTCTCAGGGCCTGGTTGGGTGCAGCCTAGCAACCTTAAGTGGCCGATGAACCACCTGAGCACAGTGACACGAGCTGAAGACCTGCACAGCAAACTACATCCAGCTGTGCAACCTTGGCACCTTGCTTGGAACATGATAGGGCCCCACCCAGTGACCCCAAGCAGCTACAGAGCTTTGGTGCACCATGTGGCCTGCATAGCATACTCCATCTAGCTTTTCAGCCTTGGTACACCACTCAGAACCTGATAGAGTCCTGCCCAGCAACCTCAAGCAGCCAGGGAGCTTCAGACTGCCATGTGGGGTGTGCTGAACATCTGCTCAGTGTACTCCCCACATTTAAGAAGCCTTTGAGTGCCATTAGGGAACTGGTAAGGCCTAGTTAACAACTTCCATTCAACTGGGGAAACTCCCTGCAGTATGGACAGATATCCTCAACCCAGAAAGCAACTGAAACCTTACATTCAACTTCTCCAGGGGAATACAGGAACATGACAAAATGAAAAGAGCAAAATACAATCTCAAACCTTCAGCCCATCCCAAACAAGCTTAGGAGACATGGACACAGAAGACACTAGAACCCATGCACAGGAAACAACTGAAATAATAGCAACTGAAGTAAAGAAACAACTCCACGAAGCTGTACAGGGACTCAGATCAGAAATAATCTCTCAAGTAAAAGAAGAAATGATAAATATAATAAAAGATATGATGAATACATCTAAAGAAAACATAGTTTAAAAAATTGAGGAGCACTGCTAAAAGATGGAAACCTTGAACGAATAATAAAAGAAATAGAATGCATGAGATAGACTCAAAGAGATATCCAGGAAATCAAAAATTTCATCAAAAGCTGGCAAAACTGCCTCAATGAAAGTGAAGATAGACTTTCAGACCTTGAAGACAAGATTGCAGCTAGTGAACAGGAAAGATCTTTTAAAAATAACAAGGAATCAGGAAGTAAAAATTCAACAGTTGCAAGACGATGCAAAGAAAAATAATAGAAGATTGATAGGTGTAAATTAAAAAGATGACAACACAAATGATATCAAAAGACTATTTACAGAAATAATA
>PVJX010023671.1:0-29010 GCA_004027295.1 Dolichotis patagonum | reverse complement strand
GCCTGCCAAGTGTGCTCTTGCGCAGAGTGTATGCATGCATGCTTGCCTCTGTCTGCCTCTGTATCCTGAGCGGGGTATCTGGTGAGTGGCTTGTTTTCCTGCTGGATTTTGCTGCACCCTTAAATGTGTCCTAGAAAGACAAAACAATGAAAACATAATGAAAGGAACAAAAAAGGGAGAGGGAGGGAAAGGCTTGTAGAGGAGTTCCTCTAACAGCCTCCCAGCCCCCCCCCCCGCCCCACTGGGTGTTGGTCTCTCCCGGTCCCTGCTTTATCTGGCCCCAGGTCAGTTCCCCATAGGAGCCCTGGCCCCTGGGCCTCTAATCCTGCAACTGCCATGAACCTGACCTTGCTGTAGGTCTCCCTGCCTTGGCCTCCCCCTCCTCCTCTCACACAATCTTCTGCCCCCTGCTTTGTGCCCTTTTTGAAAGAATTTGTTGGAGACACAAACATAGATGTAAAGTAATCTATGTAGAATGCTTTGTAAAGTGGATGACCTAAAGGGATTTAGGCCTGTGTGAGAGAGGAAGTGCATGGGTGATGCCACAGAGGCCCCTCTGCCTTCAATGAGTGCCTTGAGTCAAAGGTGGTGGTGGGGGGGAATTTAAAGGGCCTGTGTTAAAACACAGGCAGAAACAGACAGGGCCACACACAGACTCACACACGTGTGGTTTTACACACAGCAGTTAGTCCTAGAGATAGACATCTATATCTCACTGTGTAATTTTTATCTTCATTTTAAACATTTATTTGTTTGTCTGGTTTTTTTTGAACAGAAACATTTGACAGAAAGAAAGCTTCTGTCACAGAGATACAGGGGGTCCTGAGCCTCCAAAGATTCTGTCTTTTCTAGGGATTTTTATAGAGTAAAACCATGAAGTGAGATGGGTCTAAATTGGGAGACACTGGGAACTCGAAAGGCAGATGGACATGAGGTGGGACAGAGTTATGGTCAACCAATAAGTTTAATTGTTCAGGTGAAATTGACCAAATCAGGCACAAGTGGAGAAGTGCATCATGTAGCTAGTGAGCATTCTTTTTGGATCTTCCTGTAGGGCATTGTGATGGTGACTCCTAGCTTCTCAAGGTGATCCATACCTGTTATGGATTAAAAACGTGGTCAACTTAATGCCAGCTGGATTACATCACCATGCTGCTGAGCATAGATGTTTCACCTGAGGAAAGTTGCCAGCATAAATGGAGACATGGAGAAGAAGGAAGGGCGTTAATGTGTTGAGGCATTGAGGCATTGTGGGTTCTCCTACATGTTACTGTTTGCGCTGTTAGGTTCTCCTGAAGAAGCTCTGGTCCTCACATTGAGTGAGCATTGCTTCCTGGCTCCAGAGGGGAAGATGTGTGCCACTTGGTCTCCAGGATGAATTCCTCATGCTGGCTTCCTGGCATCTACTCAACTGTGCTTGTCGGAGGAGGAGCTCAGGGCCTCCATGTCACTGAGGATGGCTGTGGTACTTTTCAGGACATCCCTGGTCTTTGTTGTGAGTGTGACTTCTCAGCTCCAGAGTAGAACCCTCAACCTACCAGCACAGCCCTCTCACCCTGCTGGCATAGGCTTTCTAGTTTCCACCATTGACCTTTGGGACTTCCCAGCATGGATCCATAAAAGAGACTGGCTTGAGTCCTTCTTGTGGGCTTGGCCTCCAGTTGGACTCATGGGAGGCATTGTCATGAGCTCTGGGTCTTCATCTGGACTCATGTGGGGCATTACTGTGGGATTCAGGCCCTTGGTTAAATATTCTATGTCTTTAGTGATGTGGGTAGATTTCCTGCATTTTCTTGTGTTAACTCAGGCTGACCACCATAAAAATATTATTATAAACTCCATGTCCTCACTCTAATTTTTCTGTGTACAACCCCCCACTACAACAATACCTAATCCCTAATGTTTCTATTTAAGGGTGTGCTTCCATTTATTTTGCCTTCTGTCTTCAGATATGGCCCATAGCAAGAGGTGTGTGTCTCCTCCAAGGTCATGAGACATTTAGTTCTCTGTGCCAGCTTCTTCCAGGGCCTGACCCTGTCTGACTGCCTATAATATTTCTAACTAACTCAGCTGCCTGTGACATTTCCCCCTCTGAATAAGTATGGCAAACTGCCATAAGGGACAAATGGATGACAGCCAATCTGCCTTCTTTAGGCTGAAAGGGGTCGTAATTGTTGATGGGCACTCAGAGATACTCTACAGAGCTTCTGATGGCCCTCAGTAGACAGCAGGCATGTTCATCTTGTGTGTATATACCATCTTAAGTCTGGAGGAGATTCCACCAAGGAAACAATTAAGTATGCATGGGCCCTGTAATAGAATCAACAGGATTATTATGGGTACAGTTAACAAACAGTTCCACCAAGAGGAGCTAGTAATGGCTTCCCATAAAGAGGATAAGAACAAGGTTCAGGCAATTTTAGAATCTGACATATCCATTGATTTGTCATCTAATATCTTGAACAGTTAATTGAAATAGTAGTAAAAAGGATCAGGAATGTACACACACTTAGTTTTTACAATTGTGTAAGTACCTCCTGTGCCATTACAATATCTAATGCCATCCAATTTTGGAGGATGGCCTGTTTTATTAATTTTACTTTTTTCATTTATGAGAGAGATTTGTCTCATTGCCAGTTAAGTCATGTTGAGTATAGATACTTAAGGCTTTAATATGCATCATAGAAGCTTTTTCTGGACATGATCTGGTGGATCTCAGTGAAAGAAATCTAGCGTATTTGTTATTTCTTTCACCAGCATGTTCTGGGCAAGAACCAACTTAAATTGAAGGCTGCATGATCAAAGTATATATACCAAGGCATATATGATCAAAGCATTAGTATTGGAGTTGACAGGTAAGTTTAGAAACTGTTTCTAAGTTATGTCGATTGAAACTCATTGGCTCTTAGCACCTTTTATAACACCTTTTATAGAGTCAGATATTTTGTCCCATATCCCTCTAGTTTTAGTTATAATTATCTGTAAATTTTTGACAGTATAGGAGAACCAGATTAATACATTGCTTTAACAAATAAAAGTCTCTTAAGTTTTTATGTATGAACAACAATATGCACTGCAATTGTTAAAATCAGTCTCAGCATCATTTTGACTATTTGGTAATCTAGACATATAATACAGCATTTAGACATGATAAAATCTCTCTGGGATTGGAGTCAGACTTTTAGCATAACTAAAAGAATCAGTGAAGAGAAAGTTATTCCAGTTACAGTTTAAGCAATCTATCTAGATTTTGGTGATTGTATTGAGATATAGTGCCTAAAAGGAATACCAGAGCTGAGAAGGACCAAGAGACATGTGCCAATGTTCAGCAATCTGCTGGATTTTTTTACCTCATCAGGATTACTCAGGGCTCCTCTTCAGAGATGACAGGCAGAGATGACAAGTCTGATTAGAGCAAGCAGACAAGTGCCCTGAGGCCCTTTAGTCCTACTGGATCAGCTGATATGATAGGATAGGATAGGTCTGAAATCTGGGGCCTTGGCCTCAGAAGGCAGTCTGACCTCCAGTAGTCCACTGTGCAGTGTCATGGCATGGTGTGGGGGACTTTTTAAGGCAGTCCCTCTCATAGTGGCGTGGTTTGTGGCCGCCAAAGCAGGTAAGTGTCATCACTGAGCTCTTCATGGAGCCCTGAGAATCAGACTTAAGGTCTTTGTTTTTAAAGACACAAAGGCAGGGATTTTTTTTTCTCTTTGCTTTGTCTCTTTGGTTTTCTCCCAGTCCTGATTATAGAATGTTAAACAGGCAGGTTTTCTATTTTTATATTTTTTTGTTACCGGGGATCGAACTCAGGACCACACACCTGCCAGGCAGGTGCTTATGCTGCTGAGCTAAATCCCCGGCTTTTCTTTCTTCTTTTTTTCTTTCTTTCTTTCTTTCTTTCTTTCTTTCTTTCTTTCTTTCTTTCTTTTTTGGAAGCATTTTTTACTAAAGAATCAAGAGAACTATCTAGAGCAAAGGCTATCTTTAGTAGCTTTTTTAAATAACCAGAGTTAACTGGGTAATAATCATGTCTTTAAGGAAAATCTGTCCCTCTATTGAATCAGGATCTATGGACATATGTTTCATTAGTGCCTCTGATAAATGATCTAAGAAGTGAGGGCAGTTTTCACCTTCTGAGACATAGCTGACAATTTAAAATAACTAGAAGGTTTACAATTTGTCCTCCTTAGACTTTCAAGAATACATGCTTGAAAATGTCTCTTGTTCCCATTTCTTACTCTGGGTCTTGGGTGGGAACTGATTGTGCACCAATGGGAACTGGTCATTCCCCTCACTTTCTATCTTCTGGTGCTGCCTGTCTCTCACTAGAAGTCATTGTTTGACAGAAGAGTAACATTGTATCTTTCCAGCCTAGCTTATAGATCTGAGCAAATCCTCTAAAGACACTGATGTACTTATCAGGGTCGTGTGAAAATTTTCCTAATTCTGGATATAATTTGCTTTCAGTCACTGAGAGAAAAAGACTGCTCAACCACTGTGGCATGTCTATTTATACACTCCCAAGAAGAACATCAACCTCAACCCTACTTCCTAGTGACTTGTTTGCCTGGCTGGCCTGGGCCCCTTGCCTCCTTGGGGCTGAAACAGCTTGTTTAGGTAGCTTTTTTTTGGCTCTCTGTGTTTTCTTGGCAGGGAGGCAGGCAGGCAGGCTGGTCTTGCTTTAGCCCCAAATATGTGATCCAACTATCTCCAGATTCAATGGCTCTCTACACCTGCCTCCCCAAGCACTCACCTGCTCCTTTCCTCAGACCCCCACACCCCTTCACTGCCAGGTGACCCCATCATTTGGGCATCTCCAAGTGATTTTGAACATCCTGCCTTTCAAGCTCAGAGGCCACTGGTGATCCTGCTGCTGTTTGAGGCCATTCATTGTGGGGTTCCACCTGGTGGCTGCTTTTCTATTATGTCTTGCTTGTAGTCTGCAGCTCTAGTCTGATGACTGAGACAGAGTCCCAAGAGGCCCACCTGCCAGGTGGGACTGCTGCAGTCCTGCCTGAGTTGAACCAGTGGGTCAGAGATTGCACCCACAGGGCCAAGTGTGAGGTGACTGTCACCACACTTCCCCAGGTTGGTCATGTCTAGCTGGGGGTGTGTGGGTTGACCAGCACACCCTTCTGCTTCTTAGCAGCCCTCCAGGTGGCAATAAGACTGAAGAAGAAGAGGTCTGTTCCCTGTAGGCAGCTGGCTTGGCTGGCTTGTGGAAGGAGTGCATGATACGGTCATTGGGATCATGGTTGTCTGTGTTCATCTTTGCTCATCTCTGGGCTCTTTGCAGCACAGTCAGGGTGGGGTCCAGTCTTGGCTGCAGTGGGAGGCATGGAAGGGCTGTTTGGCTTCACCCCCTGGTGGTTGGAAGAGTGGATCTGGACCATTCTGATTTCTGAAGTGTGAGCAAGTGAGCTCCTGGACCTGCCGGGCCACGTGCCCAGGGAGTGTGCTAGGGCTATGGCCTCAAGCTCTGGTGGTTCCTAGTGTTTGGAGGGATGGGTCAGGACTTCTCTCAGTCAGCCAATAAGCTGAGTTAGGGATCGGTAGGGTTCACCTGGGGAGAGTGCTCAGGTCCTGGACTCTAGTAAGGCCTACTCAGCCCCCGTGGACCCTGAAGGGTCCACTGCTGAAAAGAAAAGGGGGCTTGGGGTTCCTGCTGGTGAGTGGGGGCTCTGGGTTGCTGGCTGTCCTGCGGTGTTGCAACCCTGTCTCTCTGGCTTCTGAACTGTCTGCCCTGGGGCCCATGAATCTGCTCTTGGACTTCCAAGCGTGGCCTCCTCCAATTCGGTGCCACTTCTGGTCTCTAGCACCTGAGGGTGGCAGGGACAGAGGCGGGGTTCCTCTGCTCCTGTACACTCCTTGTTGTGGGCATGGAGTGAGGTCAAGACAACCCTCGTGTGTGGTTCCCTGCCTTCTTGCATGTCAGGCCCCTAGGGTTGTCCTCAGCCGCTGGTGGTGTAGGGCTGTGGCACTGCTGAGCCTGAAAGGGGGCTCTTCTCTGTCTTTAGTAGGCCTGCCCTCCCTGCAACCCCAGCTCTTCCCTCCTCCCTTCCTTGTGAAGGAGGTGGTGAATGAGCACTCTCCTAGACTGGGCCTAAGCCAAACCAGGCAAGGACAGACATGTTTGGCAAATGGGTCCACTCTTCGCATTCTGCCTACACACCCTTCATCTCTCTACCCCATTCTCTGGTGGCGTGTGGAAGGCAGGGGTGCAGATCCGGCCTGACCTCGCTCCCCTCCAGCTCTTCCTTGTGGTGTCCTGGTGGCAGGAGGGAGTTTGGGGTTGCTTGACACAATGGAACTCTCCTCTCTTGCCCTAGTGGCTGACTGTGTGGTGTAGGTTGGGGTCCTCTTCCTGGTGGGGCGAGGGGGCCCACCTTGCAATGCAAAGCACTTGCGTCCTGTGGCACGCCAGCATGCTGTGGTCTCCTGTGGTGCTCCAGCAGCATTCTGCTTGTCTGTCCAGGCGCACGAGACTGAGCTTGGCACTGTAGGAGTGTCCTGGTTCCTCTGTTCTGGGCTGCCTGTCTTTGGTGGCGCTAACCTGTGGGGGTTTTCTGGCTGTGCTGGAAAACCTCTTGGGGATCCATCAGTAAAGTACATTTAGAAGACCACGTCTCATCCCTCCCTGCTCTGGGGGGCTGGCTTGACGGACCTGGGGGAGACCACCTGTGGAGTGTTTTTTCCTCCCTTTATGGGAGGGTTGGACCATTCTGCAGTGCCACATCGTGAGACTCTGGACCAGGGAGTCCGACCCATGGTGGTGGTTTGCGGGCTCCTCTCCCTGCCCAGGCTGCTTAAGCTCAAGACACCCTTGTGCCAGATCCTTTGCCTGTACCACAGATCTCCCCACGTCCTAGTTGTCTCCTCCAAGGTTTCCCTTTGAGCCCTGATGGGGTCGCTGAGGGCAGAGTGCAGCCCGCCCTCAGTGAACAGAGCCTTCTCTAGCGACCCAAGAAAAGGATGTGCCTTGTGATGGTGGCCACCTGCGTCTGTCCCGTTTTCCTCCCTGCGGTAGCCGCTGACATGCTGCATTGTGGCCATTGGTAGGTGCATCTCTGGCGAGAGCTGTCCTTCCCGAAGCTCTGCCATGGTGGAGGGAGGGGTCCGTCGGTTCCCCTGGCGGGCATCGTGCGCCCGCTCTTTGCCTGACTGTGGCCCGCGCCTCCACCCTCCGTGTCAGGGGAGGGCCCCACTGGGCCCTGGGCTGGCACCTCGTACGCGTGTTGTGGGGGAGGTCACCACGTGAGAGCTCGTGCGTGTGGCTTCACACCTCCCGCCAGTGACGGCAAACCCATGGTGTGTGTGTGTGGGGGGGGTGCATGGGGTCCCCATGTCCTCCTACTCCTGTCATCTGGTCCTGTGCCCTGTCCAGCGCTGATGGCGGTGCATGTGCGGGCACGGGGCCAGTCCGCCTCGCGCGCCCCCCCGCGCTGTGGGAGCCTTCCATTAGCGTTGCGGGGCTGCTCTTACGGGTGGTTGGGATCTCCTGTGGTTTTCCTAGTGGCCGGGCCCCGTGCCCAAGGTGTCTGTCCCCAGCCCTCCTCTTTGCTTGGGGGCTTTTCTCTCTGGAGCTTCCCCTGCTATCTTGCCCCTGGCGCGGGGTGGCCGCCCATTCCTGCACGTGTCTCTCCACTCCTTGCCAGCCATGGCTGTTCCTCCTCCGGGCATCTGAACCCATCGCGCTGCACTGCTCCCCCACCCCTTCCGTGTTCGTCCAGGGGTCCCGGTGTTCAAGGTGCGCTTGTTGGGCGGGCGGCATGGGACAATTGGCTGGTGATGCGGGTTGAGTGGGGGGCGTTCGCCGGCGGCTCCTGGCGGATGGGAGGGTCTTGGCCCCGTGGGGGGTGGTAGAGGTGTATCCCGGGTTTCCAACCCTGCGCTCAGCTACTTGTCTCCTCTCGGGTGCATCAGCAGGGGAACTGCCACTGCGCACAAGTGGGGCGCTAGCGGTGAGAACGCCTCCGTGTTGCGCGCCTAGTCGGTGCGCCCTCCCGCGTCTCCCAGTAGTCCTCGCACGAGATGGGTGATTCCCCAAACTCGCCATCTTTTGGCCCAGAAGGCCCTCCTTGCCCTTCACAATTTGCCGCTTTCTCATGCTGTGGTCCCACATGACCTGTTCCTCCAGCTCCGGCTCGGCTTCCTTGGCGGTTATGCTTTCTGTCTCATGCTGGTGTAGGGCAGGCCTGCCTGAGCTCCAGTGTCCATGTCCGCCTTCCCGCAGGCAAGCCGTGCTTGTGCTCGGCAGGGAGCTTTGTGTCGTTGCCTCCCCCTCCCCCCAGCTCGGTCGGTTGCGTGGTGGTAGGTGTGTGCCTGTGCTGGAGCCCATCTCTAGGTCGGACACGGCCCAGCCCGGTCCTATCGCGGCATGGGTCGCCACCGTCCACGTCCCGGCATGCTGTTCCCCGGTTGGGGTGATGGGCCGGGAGAGGGTTTGGGCTCTCAACCCCGACCCCCCACCACCACCACGCAGGCCTGCGCGCCGTGCCAAGATATGCAGTGGCCGCGCTGCTCCTTGGCGGACAGCCCAGCTTCTGGCCCTGAGTGTGGATCTCTGCCTCGTTGGTATGTCACCACCCAAGAGCTGGGGGTTTGGGGGACTTTGTCACCCCTTCGCAGCCAACCAGACATCGTAGGTGCGCCTGCCGCCAGCTCTGCCTCACACACCACCTCGCGTGTGCCCAAGTTTGTGGCTTTCCTGGGCCCCTCACAGCGTGTTGGGGCAATGCGGTGCAGATGGCCGGCCCACTCCACCTCGCCCATCCCGCCTTCTCTCCCCAACCCCCCCCTCCCGCCTTGCCACGTCCAGTCTGGCCAGCTCTCCCTAGCCTGGCTGCTGCCTCTCTTCCCCTCCTGCTTGCCCCATCATCCCCGTGTCCTCCAGTTATTGTCGCTCACCTTGCTTCTCCTTTCTCTACCTGGTTGATCCTGCCAGTACCACATGCTTGTCTCAAAGATTAAGCCATGCATGTCTAAGTATGCATGGCCTGTACAGTGAAACTGCAAATGGCTCATTAAATCAGTTATGGTTCCTTTGGTTATTGGCTCCTCTCCTACTTGGATAACTGGTAATTCTAGAGCTAATACATGCTGACGGACGCTGACCCCCCTTTTCGGGGTGGTGGGGGATGCATGCATTTATCAGATCAAAACCAACCGGGACAGCTCTTTACCAGCCCCAGCTGGGGGGCAGGTGCTGGGGGCTATAGTGACTCTAGATAACCTCAGGCCAATTAAACCGAACCATTCGAACATTTGCCCTATCAACTTTCAATGGTAGTTGCCATGCATACCATGGTGACCACAGGTGATGGGGAATCAGGGTTTGATTTTGGAGATGGTGCCTGAGAAATGGATACCACATCCAAGGAAGGCAGCAGATGTGCAAATTGCCCACTCCCAACCTGAGGAGGTAGTGATGAAAAATAACAATACAGGATTCTTTGGAGTCCCTGTAATTGGAATGAGTCCACTTCAAATCCTTTTGCCGGGATCTGGCAAGTCTGGTGCCAGCAGCTGAGATAATTCAGCCACCTGAGAGTGAGCAATAACAGGTCTGTGATGCACTGAGATATCTGGAGCTGCACACGCACTACACTGACTGTCTCAGCATGTGTCCAACCTGCACAGGCAGGTGTGGGTAAACCAATGAACCCCATTAGTCATGGGATTGGGGATTGCAATTATTCCCCTTGAATGAGGAATTCCTGTAAGTACGGGTCATAAGCTTGCCTTGATTAAGTCCCCACCCTTTGTACACACCGCTGGTCACTACTACAGATTGGATGGTTTAGTAAGGACCTCAGATCGGCCCTGCCAGGGTCAGCCCACGGCCAAGGTGGAGCAATGAGAAAACAGTTGAATTTGACTACCTAGAGGAAGTAAAAGTCATAACAAGGTTTCCATGTGTGAACCTGCAGAAGGATCATTAGTGGATGACTGAGTGAACTGAGTGGACGAACAAACAAATAGGGAAGGCATGGTGGTTGCGGGGAGAGCAGTGAAGGTGGCTCTCTCTTGCTCTGCTCTTTCTGCTGGTCAATCGAACAGGATTGCTCAGTGGAGTCCATTCCTCCTGGAGAAGCCTGGAGGCCCTGTCCTCATCTGAGTCACATCATATCACATCATGTGTGGCGGGGGATGGGTTCCGGATTCATCAGGTCTGAGGGTGCAGGGGTAGCTAAGGCAGTCACCCTATGCCCGCCCACCCCACCTGGTCCCCTGCCATGTGGCACCCCACAATCTGGCTCCAGTTCCTCCCCCTATCTCCCCAACCAACAGGCTGGCAGGCCGGCCAGTGGGAGTTCTCATCACACAATGGTGGCTTCCCATTTAGGGTGTGTGTTGGGCCAGAGCCAAGTGAGCAGAGTGGCTCCAGCAAGCAGGTGTCCGTGTCATGCGCCTTTGCGTTTGGTGGGCATGAGGGTGTGCAGGCCTGGTGTGGGTTGCAATGCTCTGCTTCCACCACTCCTCCCCCCTGCCTCTGGTGCTGTGTGTTGGGTCTGCCTGTTGAGGCATGCACGGGAGGTGGGGGCAGGAGGGTAGCCGGCTGTTCTGCTGTCCAACTTTCCTCCTAACCCCATCACCGCTGCCACCTTCCTCCTCCCTCGCCTGCCCATCTCCATTCTTTCCTTGCTTCCGCGTGTCTGCCCTCCCTCCCCAGGTACCTAGTGTGTGTCTGGGCATGGAGGTTTAAAAACCCTTGGAGGATGGTCACCCCGCTGGCCTTGGGATCTCGGTTTTGGGGTCACACTGTGGGGCTCATGGGGCCGTGTGGGGGACAGTGTCAGCACATCAGGGGCGCTGGTCCCTGACCTGTGCTCTTCTCTCCCTGCCCCACCCCACCCCACATGTGTACTCTTCCCCACCTCCTCCATTTGAGTTGGAGCTTCAAGCGCCTTCACTGTCTCTAGGTGGCCTTGCTGGGTTCAGGGGTATACCTGGCCGGTCATTGAGGCCCTGTTGCATGTGCTCTGACCTCCCCGTTTCTGAAGAGGAGGAGGTGGGAACCCCTCAGGGGCCTGTGGGGTTGGCCCTTCCATCCCATGCGCCCCACCACCACCACAGGCTGTGGGTAGAGTGCTGGGGTCACTGGAAAGCCCCTCTGCTGGTGAAATGTGCTTTTCAGACCCCCTCGGAGTTTCGGGTGTCCTCTCTTCCTCTTGCTGGCTTGCCTGAGGCAGCCCCATCTACCTTGCGTGGGCAGGAAAGTGTTGCACCAGCATGGGGTGTCAGAGGGCCCCTCGAAGGGGGCTCCTCTCATTGCCCATCTGAAAAAAATGCTCACAACTCTTAGTGGTAGATCATTTGGCTCGTGCATCAACGAATACAGCTAGCTATGAGAATTAATGTGAATTGCAGGACACATTGATCATAGACACTTTCAACGCGCTTGTGGCCCCGGGTTCTTTCCCAGGCTATGCCGGTCTGAGCATTGCTTGCCTCTCAATCGCAACACCTGATGGTCCTCTGGGGTTTCCTCATAGGGCCTGGGTTTTGTGCCCTCTGTCCCCCTAAAGTGCAGACCAAGTCTGTGCGTGCCTGCCTTGCCTCTCTGGCCCCCAGGCCACTCACCCTGTCGTCCCTCAGCGTGTGCGTGGTGGAGGAAAGGGATGCGTGGTGTGGTGTAGGGCAGCTGTTGCTCCAAGGGGGGGGGCGCACTGGCCCGTGTGAGGCCTGGCTATGTGGGTGTTGGGGTCGCCCGGCGGTGGTGTGTGAGGGTGGTGGTGGTTGCTGGCGTCCTAGTTGCCAGCGGGGTCGATGTGAGGGTTCTGCGGCCTGGCCAGCCGTGCTCCTCGTCCCCTCCACCTCCCTGCACCGGGTTCTCCCACCCAAAGGGCCGAGACACGCTGCCTGGAGCCCCTTTCCCGGGCTTGGTGGTTGTGGGATCTGTCCTGGTGAGTTCGCCAACCTTTCCTTGTCGCCTCCCCCCACCTCCACCTGCCGGGGTCGCTTGGGGTCCCATGGCTCGTGCACAACCGCGCCCCCTGCGTAAATGTTGCCCTGGCGGCCGACTGGGACGCTTCAGCGTCCTTTGTCCTCCGCTATTGCGTGCTGCCCCCCCCCGGGTCGCGCGGTCTTGCCGCATGCTGTCGGTGGGTCCTCCTGTCCCGCTTGCCCTTGGCGGGAGGTGGACTGTGTGAGGGGAGAGGAGGCTGGTGCCAGTCACTGGTCGCGCTGAGGGCTTGGGCAGTGGCGTGGTCGCTGGCCCCAAACCCGCGGTGCCGTGCCCGCCGGCTCGTGCCCTCCTGGCTTGCCTGTCTCCGGCTCCCTGCATCACCCTTCTCTCATTATCTCCGTGTGCACCCCGCCATTGCTGGGACGAGTTCTCCCTGGCAGTCTCTCCTTCCCTCTCTCTTCCTACTCCTGCTCTTCCTCGGGCTTGTCTCCTCTCCCTGCTCTCTCTCCCCCTCGCCCCGCTGGGGGCCGGGGTGGCACTGGGTGGAGAACCAGGAAGGAGGTTGTGCCTGCTTGGCCAGCTGGTTGGGCTGGAGGTTGGTGGGTGGTGTGGTGGTGGTGATGGGTGTTGCGGTGTCGGTGTTCCTTCCCGTTGGCGTGGTGTGTGTGGCGGTCGGGACGGGAAGCAGGCCGCGGTGCGGGAATCTTGCGGGCGGGCGTCATAGGGTGTGCTTGGCCTTCTTGCACCTCCTCCGGGCTCGGGCTGTGCAACCATGCTCCCGCTCCACCTCTCTTTCTCTTTCTCCAGCTGCCTTCTCGCTCTCTCTCTTTTGAGCTTCTGGCACCTGGACAGGGATGATGGCTAGGATGAAGACCTCCCGTGTCATGTCTGTCAGTCTGTCCTTACCCTCCCTCTGAGATAGGACCTCAGATCAGACATGACGACCCGATGAATTTAAGCATATTAATCAGTGGAGGTAAAGAAAGTAACAAGAATTCCCTCAGTGAACAGGGAAGAACCCAGTGCCAAATCGCCACCCCTCGGGCGCGGGAAATGTGGCTTTGGAAGACCCACTCCCTGGCGCCGCTTGTGGAGGGCCCAAGTTCTTTTGATCAAAGCCAGACAGTGTGAGGCCCAAAGTGGCCCCCGGTGCTCCAGGTACGGGTCTCCCCGGAGTCGGATTGCTTGGGAATGCGGCCCAAAACGGGTGGTGAATTCCACCTGAGGCTAAATACCAGCAGGACACCCATAGTCAACAAGTTCCCTAAGGGAAAGTTGAAAAGAACTTTGAAGAGGCAGTTCAAGAGGGCATGAAACCTTTAAGACGTAAATGGGTGGGGTCCCAGAAGTGCACCTGAAGGATTCAAACTGGCAGCAGCATCCAGCCATGCCGGTGGTCTCCAGGGAATCTCCTCCCTAGCCTCCCCCGTTCATCACGACCCCTTCACCTGCCCGCCCTGCTGCCTGCCGCAGCTCCTCCTCCCTTCCCAGAAGGGGGGGCATTCTGGTGGGTTTGGAGGCGGGGCCCGGGATGAGGTTAGCGGGAGAGCCACGAGGCGGTGTGCTGAAACCAGCTCAGGGACAGTTGGGAAGGACCAGTGGCTTGGGGTCCCCCTCCACGTAGTCCGCGGAGTGGACAGGGCTCCGTCCCACCCCCCAGAGTCACAGCCCCGGGGCAGCAGCAGCTCACAGAATACCGGGGCCGTGCACTCCCACCTCCCAGCGCCCACTCCCCAGAGCGTATCTCACCTGGAGGGGGAGCCCACCTCCGCTGTGGGCTCGTAGGTTCCGGCAGGGACCAGGCCGCCCCTCCCACGGCGCAAGCGCTCTCCTACTCCCGCCTCCTCCCCTTGGCCCCTTGGGGAGGAGCAGGGGCAAGGCGGATTGTCCCCAGTGCGCCCTGGGCGGGTTAAGGGTCGTCTGGTGGCCACGCCTGGAAACAAACAAAACACCGAGAAGCGAGCACATGGGGTTGGAAGCAATGCAGACTACCCACGAGACCCTTCTTGAAACAGGGACCAAGGAATCTAATATGTGCGTGTGTGGGGGAAAGCCATGGTGGTGCAATGAAAGTGAAGGCCAGCGCTGGTGGTGGTGGCATGCAGGCCTGTGCGTGAGGTGGGTTTGGTGGGGTGGTGGTGGATCACAAGGCCTCTCCTGTCTGCCCAGGGCGCACCACCGGCCTTTCTGGCGTGCTATGCAGGGGAGGTGGAGCAGGAGCACATGCTAGGGCCTAAAAGATGGTGAACTATTCCTGGGCAGGGCGAAGCCAGAGGAAACTCTGCTGGAGGTCCTGTAGCAGTCCTGATGTGCAAATCAGTCATCCAGCCTGGGTATTTGGGCGAAAGACTAATTAAACCATCTAGCAGCTGGTCCCTTCCAAAGTTTCCCTCAGGATAGTTGATGCTGTCAGAGACAAAAAGCCCAACAGAGTTTTATCCAGTAAAGCCAATGATTAGAGGTCTTGGGGCTAAAAGGATCTCAACCTGTTCTCAAACTTTAAATGGATAACAAGCCAGCTGGCTGGTGTGGAGCACGTGGAATGCTAGTGCCTAGTGGGCCCCTTTTGTTAAGCAGAACTGGCATTGTGGGATGAACCAAATGCCAGGTTAAGGCACCCTATGTTAACAATCATCAGACCCCAGAAAAGGTGTTGGTTGATAGAGACAGCTGGACGGTGGCTGTGGGAGTCAGAATCTGCTAAGGAGTGCGTATCAACTCACCTGCTGAATCAACTAGCCCTGAAAATGGATGGCGCTGGAGTGCCAGGCCCATACCTGGCCTTTGCCAGCAGTTAGACATGGATGGGAGTGGGAAGGGGTGCAGAGTTGCTGGGTCTTGTGCGGCTGTCTGGAGGAGGGCCACTGTGGTGAGCCTTGGAGCCTAGGGCGCAGGCCCATGTGGAGCTGCTGCAGGTGCAGATCTTGGTGGTAGTAGCAAATATTCAAAGAACTTTGAAGGCCCAAGTGGAGAAGAGTTCCAAGTGAACAGCAGTTGAATCTGGGTCAACGGGTCCTAAGAGATGGGCAAAGCACCATTCTAAAGGGGTGGTCCTTGGCCTCCACTGCCCTCAGCCAATCAAAAGGGAGTCAGGTTTGGATCCCTGAATCTGGAGTGGCAGAAATGGTCCCCATGAGGGCTCCAGTGTGGTAGTGAGACTGGTCCTGGAGAAGCCAGTGGGACCCCAAGGTGAGTTCTCTTTTCTTTGTGAGGAACAGGGTGCCCTGGAATGGGTTCACCCTGAGAGAGGCCCGTGCCTTTGAAAGAGTTGCAGTTCAGGCAGTGTTCTGTGAGTTCTCACTGGCCCTTGAAAATCTGGGGGAGAGGGTGTAAATCTTCCACCTGGCGGTACCCATATCTGCAGCAGGTCTCTGAAGAGATGAACAGGCTCTGGCATGTTGGAACAATGTAGGTAAAGGAAGTTGGCAAGCCGGATTCATAACTTTGGGATGAGGATTGGCTCTAAGGGTTGGGTCGGTTGGGCTGAGGTGCAAAGTGGGGCTGAGAACGTGCCTTGCCTGGACAAAGTGCTGACCCCCTCATGTACCTGTCGTGCACTCACTCTCCCACCCCATCCTGTGTGGATTGGAGGCAGCGAGCAGTGGCAGCAGGGGCTCCCTAGTGGCCCAGCAGTTGTGGGGCAGTTTCCTACCGGGCCCCCAGGCCCCTGGGGGGCCCGGACATCTGGAGGGCCAGCGGTGGTGGTGACTCTGGACATGAGCTGGGCCCTTCCCATGGATTGCTCCAGCTTCGGTGGGCTTATCGGCCATACCTGGGGAGCCCAGCTGGCACCGTGCACTCTCAGCTCCTTCCCGCACTTCGCTCGGACACTTGTCCCTGCAGTGCGCCTGTTAGCAGCAGCCATGGCAGCCAGGGAATTAGGGGGCATTCAGGTTCCATCTCCCTCCCGTCCCCCGCCACATGTACTCCCCCTCTCTCCCACAGCACGCGTGCCCGCCACCAGCGACAGCAGGGTTGGAGTTGTTAGGGTGGCAAGGCAGGACCCGCGCCAGTCTCCCCTTCCGAGTGAGCACCCAGGGCGAATTCCATTGGCAGGCCTCTGCCTCAGCCATCGCTAGCAGTGGACTTAGAACTGGTGGGACCAGGGAAATCCATTTAATTAAAACAAAGCATCACCATTTGTTGCAGAGTGAGATGAAATCTCAATACTGTTTTAAGTTGCATTTCTCGAATGACCAGTGATGGTGAACATTTCTTCATGTGTTTATTAGGCATTTGTATACCTTCATCTGAGAAATGTGTATTCAGCTCAGATGCTCATTTTTGGAGAGGGTCTTTGAATTTGAGGGGCTTGATGTTTTTCAGTTCTTCATGTATTCTGGATATAAGTCCTTTGTTGGAAAGGTTGTCAGCTACAATTCTTTCTCATTCTGTGGGTTTTATTTTTCACTTTGTTGATTTCTTTTGAAGTGAAAAAGCATTTTAATAAGATGAGATCCCAATTGTTAATTCTTTGAAGTATTTACCTTGTGGCTTGCATTTTCTTCGTGAGTTCTCTGACTACCCCTATGTCTCCAATATTTTTACCTACTTTGTCTTCTAGTAGATTTTGTGTTTCTGTTTTAATATTTAGATTTTTTTTCCGGTACTGGGGATTCAAACTTATGACTTCACACTTTCCAGGCAGGCAGTTATGCCACTGAGCTAAATCCCTGGCCCTAATATTTAGATCTTTGATCCATCTGGACTTTAGTGCCCAGACATAGGCATGGGTCTATTTTCAGTCTTTGGCATGTAGAAAGCCGATTTTTCCAACACCATTTATTAAAGAGGCCAGCCTTTTTCCAGTGAACATGTTTAGCCCCTTTGTCAAATATAAGGTGGCTGAGTGTCTTTGTAGTTGTGCTTGCATCTTCTAATCTGTTCTTGATTCTCAGGTCTATTTCCTTGCCAGTCATGTTTCTTTCTCTTACAAGCATACTCACCTTGGAAATTTCACATCTGTACTGATGTTATAACTATTCAATAAATACAAAAGAAGAAAAATGCTTATGAATTTTAGACAAATAGATCACCACTCTCTGTACTTACCCAGATTCTCATTGTATTCTGGGAGGTGGGAGTGTGGGGATACTGGGAGTGAGACTGAGATAAATCCTCAACCCCAGATTCTTGGTTTAACTTTATTTATCACACAGACCTTCCATTAGAGAGTCGAATGTGTTATTGTAAAGTAATGCATCGCTGCCTTCTGATGGTACCCACTGATATGTACTTTTAAATCCAGACAAGTAAACCTTTAGGATAGTGTAAAGCACAGTCTGTTGATTTTGTAAAATATAAAGATAGACAATATATTAGAAGAAATTCAAAATTTGCTTACAAATATTCATTATGTAGTAAGTTGTAAACATTTTGTATTCCTTCAATGTGCCTTTGATTTATTTATGTATGTATTTATTTTTCCTATTTTGAGACAGGGCCTCTCTAGGCAGTTCAGGCTACCCTTAAATTCACAAAGTAGCCCAGAGTGGCCTGGAACTCCTGGTGGTTCCCCTTCCCCTCCCCCCTTCCCTGTGCACCCTCTCTGCTGTGCCCTGCCATGCCCCACTGCCTCGGGCTCCCCAGTGCTTCCATTTTGAGCCTGCACCATGTATTGGCTTGAATCGGTTTGGTATTCCTATTTTCTTTTACTTTCTCTTTCTCTTTTCATTCACATTACAGAGCAAGCATCCACAATCCCCCAAGATTCAGCCTGCTTCTGTCCTCTCTGAGCACCCTCTGTGAGTTGTTGTTCTGTTTTTAATTTTCCTTAGTGTTGTTTTATTCCTTGTTCTTCCTCTGCAAGTTATGCTGAAGATCAGATGACACCAGCCATGAAAAGAAAATAGTTTTTTTTTTAAAGAATAGTTTTCCTGTTCCCTTATCCACTTGGGTGAATAATGTTAGACATACATCAAAAATTAAATAGATGTTCAGAGCTGGAGATTTAGCTCAGTGGCATAAGGGCCAGCTTGGCAAGCACTAGGTCATAAGTTCAATCCCTGGTACAGAAAAAAAAATTAGATGTTCATGGCAAGGTACATAGTTCAGTGGCACAGCATCTGCCTGGCAAATACATGGTCTTGAGTTTCATTTCCCTTAATATAACAAAAAAAACCACCAAAACAAGATAAATACAACATATATTGGTCTTCAGCGGGGTGTACTGAGACATGACTATAAGCTCAAGCCTCACTCAGGAGCCTGAGACAGCAGATCACCATGAGTTTGAGGACACCCTGGGCTTCATAGTGAGTTCAAGGACAGCAGGGACTGCATTACAGAGACTCTCATCTCAATAACAAACCAAACCAAACCAAGCCCCAGCTGGAATCAAGCAAATGTTGTTACCTAGGATCCTTGATTTTTTTTTTTTTCTTTTCAGTATTTTGGAGACAGCGTCTCACCATGCAGTTCAGGCTGGACTTGAGCTCACTTTGTAGTCCAGGCTGGTCAGGAACTTGCAAGGATCCTCCTGCCTCAGGCTCCCAAGTGCCTGGCATTACAGGCATGCACCACCATCCCCTGCAATCCTTGATACTGTAAATAGATATTGATCACTTTAGGAAAGTGAAGAAGAGCCAGTGACCCACTTCCTGTTCTGTTTCATACCTGCTTGCTATGTGACTTGACCCCCTCATTTGATCCCCATTTAATCAATGTTACCTGAGAAATTAGGCTCAAAATCTTATAGGTTGATCATAGTTTTGTCCCCATGTCATGCCCACTTTGTAATTTCCCATGTTTCCCCAGCTTGTACCCACCTCACTTCATGGTTTTGCCTTATGACAATGACTAGAAAAGGCTGAGTCCTCAGTACCCAATCAGGATTCATATTCTCATTGTGTGTGTGTATGTCTCTCTCTGTCTGTCTGTGTCTCTGTGTGTGTGTGTGTGTGTGTGTGTCTCTTTGTCTCTCTTAGATGCTTTCCTTCCCCCAAAATATATTCTTCTCTGCATCCCGTATAAAAAGCATGTTCTTACTGATGACAATCTAAAATGTCTATGAATACTATAAAATTACCTACTAATACTTTAATATCTTAAAATGCATTAATTACGTTTCTCTCTTTTATTTAAAGGAAAAAAGCAAAACAGAAAAAAGCATAGAAATAATATAGAATTTAAAAAAAAGTTAACACTAAGAAATCACTAGTTGGGCCCAGGGTCTTAGCTCAGTGGCTTAAGCACCAGCTTGGCAAGTGTGAGGTCGTAAGTTCAATCTCTAGTACCACCAGCAAAAAAAAAAAAAGAAATCATTAGTTGATAAATTACATATTGTCCTCTTAGAAATAGTTGTTCAAGTTACAAAATCAAAGCACAGAAAGTGGATAGACACTCAAACATTGACAAGTGTCAACCATTCTGTTCAATGATCCAACAAAAACTTAGTAATATGGTCATCTATCTTACACACTTCAACATACATACAGTTATATCCTTTAGAGCATTTTCCTTCCATTTCCTTTTTACAATATGTATTATATCTTGGAAATAACCTTTCCTGAATAACATTTGAGCACTATGTATATTTATTACCACTGTCATGTGGCTCTCTCAAGCTCTCAGACTGAGCAGAGTTAGAAAGTGCATGTATATAGAGAGATGTCTTCACATCCGTATAGCCACACTTACACACCTATATTTCTGTCCACATCTATTTAACATTCAATTGACCTATTATTATAATACAAATTTGGACTAGTACAGCTAATTGCAGTCTGACAAACCATGGTCCTGTTTATTGTTCTCTCCTTTTCATATTTGATACAATTTCAAGATAGAGGAAATGATGAATACAAACTGGACAGGTAAATGGGTTTTTTGAAACTTTTTTTGTACCAGGGATCAAAGGAAATGGAATTTTTGTTCTTTAAGAATGTCCATTTTACTGATAAAACCCACCTCAGACTTTCGACCTCCAGAACTGTAAGGTAATATGTTTGTGTAGTTTCAAGCCAGTAAGCCAATGGCATTTTGTTACAACAATAGGAAACTTGCACAAGAGCATTATTTTAGTTTCTTCATCATCCTAGCTATTGAGGATGCAGATTTAATCAGCAGAGGTGCTTCCTTTTTCTTTTTCTCACAGCAGCTTCTATTTTTGTCTAATCACATCATGAATTTTTAATAGCTTTAAAAATTCTTAGTTCAAGGGCAGCCTCTTCTGTTTGTTTGACAAAGTAAAGTGTTATTTTTAATCTTTGTTGTTTCTTCATTTTCTGGGGGCAGGGGATAATTATTTGGCTATATTTTTGTTTTCTTTACTTTGGAAGAGTCCTGAGTTGTGCCTTTTTACGTCTTTTCCCCTTTAAAGGATAAAGTTTTTTTTTTTTATCTTTTTCTCAACAAAAGTGATAACTTCAAATTTTACCTCAAGTCATAGGATATTTATTTATTTATTTATTTATTTATTACTAGGAATGAAACTAAGGCCTCTGAATGCTAGGCAAGTGATCTACCACTGAGCCACCTCCCCAGCCCATTTTAGCTTTTATTTTGGGTTCAGTGTGTCTCTCTGAATTGCTCAGGCTGGACTCAAACTTGTGATCTTCCTGCTTCAGCCTCAGAGTTAGTTGCTGTTATATATGTTTATGTCACCTCATCCACTTCAGGGCCACTTTTTAATTCCTTTCTTGTGGTGAGTGTTTGATCACCCTGGACATTTTCAATACTGTCACATCAGCCTTTTGACAAATATTCTAGATTCATTTTAGGCCTCCTGCCAGATCCATTCTCTCTCCAAGTAGTGTTCTCCAGATTGTCCTTGATTTCTGTGAAAGAATGTAACAGGGCTGTCGAGAGAGCTCAGTAGGACTTGTTGAATTTTTTATTACAGGTAACTAAGATAAAATGGACACACTATTTTCTAGTTACGTTTTCAATGTCTATTTTTGTCATTTTATTAATCTTTCAACCTACATCTTTGAAGTAAGAATTCTGATCTACTGAGACTTATTTTCTAGTATATTTGTACTTAGGATTAATGTCTCTATTTGCTGGTGATTTTAGGTCAATTTTAGGCCTACTGCTTGGAACTCTATTCCCTCAAACATTTTCTTTAAGCTCATTCTTTATGTAGTAACGAGAGAGGTCTTGCAAGAAAGTTCACTGAGATCTGATGCTTACTTTTCCAATTGCAGGTTTTAAATTTTGAGTAGTTGCTGTGCTCTAGTTAAGTTATAGATGTGAATTTTCTGTATATTTATTTGTTTCTCTCTTGTTTGGATTTGAGGAGGATATGTTGAGAGATTCAAATTTGTGGCACTGTCACTATCCAGTAAGTCACACAAAATTCATTTTCCAAGTAACCATAAAACTAATAAAAAACAAAACAAAAAATACCAAACCCCCTAAAAATTTCTGCAGATCAAACTCATTTATGTTGACATAAAAACTTAAGTGCTATTTTTAAGTGGAGTAGCACAATAAAAATATACAATGATTGATCAAATTAAGACTAATAGTATTTCTTTAAAGGGATAAAAAAATTTGGAAAACATTTCTCCAGTTTCATTGAGATATAATTGATGTACTTTTTATATATCTGGTTGATATTTTATGTTCATATACATTGTGAAATAATAACCAAATAAAGTTAATTATCATATCCTTCATTTCCCAGTTACTATTTTGTTTTCTTTTTATTTCATGGAAAGAATGTTTAAGATCTACTTTCTTAGTGAAACCTAAGTACACAGAAGAGTGTCATTAGTTATAGTAAAAATGCTGAGCATTCAACTTCCAGAATTCTTCAATTTTTATAACTGTAATTTGGTTTAACATTTGAAAATGAATCAGTGTAATACACCACAATAATAGACTAAATATGAAACAACATTTGTGGACTAGATAAGACAGAACAGTAGCATTTGTCAAAATTTGGCAATAGTCTCCACCCCTGCCACAAAACCCCAAACTCTCACCAAACTCACAAAAGGCAATCAAAGAAAATCCCTATGGCTATAATCTTACTGCAATGTACAGCAATGTACTTAATTGTAAAACATATTTAGTTGTAAAGCACTACCATCATACTTGAGTGTATGCGTCAACATACTTAAATGTAAACCTTAATTGTAAGGTTTGTTTGGTTGGTTTAATCAGGTTGGGTTTTTGTGATACTACTGACCAAACTCAGGGCCTCTAGCAGGCTAGGCAAGCACTCTACCACTGAGCTACATCTCCAGCACCACAGTTTTTAAGAACACATTGTATTTCTTCCATTTATTTAGGTCTTTAAATTTTCTGAGTAATCTATTATACTTTTCAGGGTTTACACAGGTTTTGTCAACTTCATGTATAAATACTTCATATATTCTGATGTTATTGTTAATACTCTTTTTATTCCAAAGAGCAACTGTTACTAGAACATAGGAAGAAGATAGATTATTTCAGAATATTATCTACTGCAGCCTCATTAAGTTCACATATGCATTTCAGTTTTTGTCAGAGTTGCTTCACAATTGTTTTGTCTGTGAATAATGATCATTGACTTTTCCTTTTTTGTCTGAATTGTTTTTACCTTACTGTTCCAGCTAAAACTGGAGAACAATAGGGTATAAGTGAGGGGTACAGGAGTCATTGTCTCGCTCCAGATCTTTGGAGGAAAGCATTCATTTTTTTCCATTAAGTACGACAGTTCCTATAGGTTTTATACAGACTTTTTTTTGAAATAAACTCTCGCCATCTAGCCCAGGCTGGCCTCAAACTCTCAGCAATCGTTCTGCCTCTGCCTCCTGTGTTCTGGGAATACAGGCATACACCACCAAACCTAGCTAAAAGTTCCTTTTCATTCCTAATTTGTTGAGAGTTTCATCAAAAGAATCATATGGTTTTACTTAATACCAGTGCCAATGTGGTGAATTACAAAGATTAAATTTGAAAATTAGAATCTAACTTTGCTTTCTTTAGATAAACCTGATGTAGTCAAAATATACTATCCCTAACATGTATTATTGGAATGGATTTCCAAAAAGTATATAGTGTATAATTTTTTCTGATATGTCCATAAGGGATATTTGTCTCTGATTTTTTGTCATACAGCAACTCTATGTGGTTTTAATAGCAAGGTAACACTGCCCACCTAGCCTGAGCTTGAGAATGATTTCCTCCTTTAACGTTTTTGGAAGCACTTATATGGAATTGGAATTGGAATTTCCTAAATGTTTGGTAAAATTCAAGAGTGAGGTTATTTGGTCCTAGAGACATTTTAAAACATATTTTAAATTACAAATTCAATTTTAAATCTAAAGGTACAGTTACATTTTATTTTTGTTTTTGTTTTGTACAATGGGGCAATTGCAGGGCAAATGCTGTGCTGCTGAGCTACATCTCCAGTTAATTACACATTTTTAGAGAGCTTTCCTTGCTTGTATCTTTCAAGGATTTTATTCAGTTCATTTAACTTTTCATCCTATTGGTACAAAGTTATTAATAATACCTTACTGTTTAACACACATAAAATCTGTGGTGATGACTCCATTTTCAGTGTTTTTTATTAAATTTTGATTTTTCCTGGCACATGTCCTCAGTACATAATGCTTCTATTCCTTGCAGGGAGGTGGTTTCTGTATATAATCTTTATTTTTCATCCTCCTCCCCTTCCTTGTCTAGCCCACTTCCCCTCCCATGTTGGTATTTTACCTTCTCTTTTTTCTCAATTATTTTGATAGAGGCTTATCAATTTTACTAACTTTCTCAAAGAATCAGCTTTTAGTGTCATTAATTTTTTTCTGCTGTTCTTCTGTTTTTATTTCACTGCTTTATTTCCTTCTTTCTGCTTGTTTCCAATTTAATTTCCTCTTTTTCAAACAGAAGCTAAAGTCATTGATCTCAGGCTTTTTTTTTCTTTCCTATTACAGATGTTCCATAATGTAAGTTCAACCAAAGTATTGATTTTAGTGGTGTTTCAAAAATTTTGGTAAGCACCAGTTGCACATGCTTGTAATCCCAGCACTCAGGAGTCGGAGTTAGGAGACTGAGTTAGGAGTCTGAGTTTCAAGTTTGAGGCCAGCCTAGACTACAAATAGACTTTAGTGCCAGCCTATGCTACAAAGCAAGACTGTGTCTCAAGAAAATGAATAAGTAAGTAAATAAATAAGTATTTAAAAATTTAAAATCTTTTAAAAATTTTTCTATACATGTGTTTTTATGTTTACTCCACTGATAATATTTTCCAATTTTCTTTATGTTTCTACCTTGATATCTGTGTTATTTCTAAGTTTGTGATTTTGTTTTAAAATATGTGAAGTTTTCTCTGGAAATGTTTCTGTTATTCACTTTTAATTCCATTTGATCAGAGAATATTCTTTGTATGACTTGAACCCTTAAACTAGTTGACAGTTAATTTAAAGTCCAAAATACAGTCTATCTTGAGGAATATTTTTGGGTACTTGAAAATAATATGTAGTTTTTTCCATTAAAATGAGTTTTAAATGTCTTATCATTTCAAGTTGTTAGTGTTGTTCAAGTCTTAAATATTTTTACTACTTTGGGGTCAACTTGTACAATTAATCCTTAAAAGCATGGCATTGAAAGTCCTAACTATAATTCAGGATGTTTTTTTGAAGAATTTTTAGTTATAAAATTTGAATATTTTGAAACTTTGTTGAGAGGCACATAAACATTTTGCATTATTATGTGTTACTGATGAATTAAGCATTTTAATATGATGAAATAACTTTTTACAATCTAAGATAAAATCTCTGAAATCTAGTTTGTCTAGTATTAATATAACTTCTAAATTTTCCTTTTGATTTGTGTTTAAATGATGTATTATTTCAATCTTCTATTTTTATTTTTTGTCAATATATTTAAAATTTTATTCTTGTAGGCAAAATATAATTGTGTCTTGATTTTTAATCCAACTTGACAATTCCATAATTTAAATGCATTGTAGCAACAATGTTTTATGTTACTATTTCTATGGTCAAGCTCACTTAATGGTATCATCATTCTATTTATTTACTATCTTTCTAATTGGTTTTTGTTTTTCCTACTTGTTTATATAACTGTTTTGCATTTGTTGGAAACTTTCTATGATTTGATTTTAACTCCTTTGTCAGTTTGTTGGGTATAAGTTGCAGCACTTTTTGTTATTTTAATACTTGCTTTAGGGATTATCATATATACTTCTGCTTATTCAACTTTAGTTTCAAAATTTGAAAGTATGAATCTTCTAGCATAGGATAAGAACTACACAACAATAGACATTCACATATTTTCTTCCAGCCTTCATACTATGATTGTTGTATATTTTATTTCTACATGATACAAATTCAACAATATACATTCTGTTTAAACACTTATTTTAAAAGAGACTTAAATAAATAAAAAGTCTAATATAGTAAGCCATATGGGTACCATTTCAGATGATACTTGTTCCTTTATAGATCTGTATAGGGGAATAATTCCCCTTCTGCATTCAGGACTTGCATAGTATTGTTAGTGATGAATCTGTTCAGCTTTAGCACATCTCGTTATGTCATATGTATTTCTTTTTAAGAGGAAAAAAGACACAGAAAAGAAAAACAACAAAAGAGTCAACAACAACAAACACTATACAGTTACAGTATAGGTTTACAAAATAAAGATGATAGGAATTTAACAGTGGTTGTAATATTGCATATTGTTACTTCCAAAAGACTTGCTTAGATTGACAGATACAGATGTGTAAAATTGATCTAATCATATGAGTGATTATTATATTATATTGTGATTAATATATTAATCATATTATAATACTATAACTAATAGTAGTATAGTCATTTTAGCTATTTTATGTATATATATAAGATATATATGAATATATGTGTGTGTGTATGCACACACACACACACACACACACACACAGAAATTTATGTCTTTTTCTTCTTTTTTTCCTTCTTTCCTCTTTTCCCCTATCCCAATTACTTTTCCTTTTTGAGAAATTTCTTACCCTTACACAGTATTTACTATAGATTTTGGGTCATATATACTTCTCAGTTTCTTGCATTAGGGAGACAATACAGTATTTACATATGTGTATTTGATTTATTTCACTTATGAGGATGGTCTCATGTCCATTTACTTATAAAAGCCTCAATGCAATCTTTCTTTATAGCTGAGTAGTACTCCATTGCATAAAAATACGACATCTTTTTATCCATTCCTTGATTGATGGGCACTTGGATTATTTCCAAGATTTGACTATTACAAATTGTGTTGCTATAAACATTGGTGCACATGTATCATTTTGGTATGAAGTTTTCAGTTCTGGGGAAATGCCCAGAAGTTATTCATATTTCTGAAATTTATTTGCACCAAGTGTAGCATTCTAGTTTAACAGATTTTTTTTCTCTTGGTGTTTAGAGATGTTTCTTCACTATTGCCTTGATTGCATTGTTTCCACTGAGAAATTTGCTGTCATCTGTATGTTTTTTTTTTTTTGATACCAGGAATCAAACTCACAACTACACACTTGCAAGGCAGGCACTTAAGCCACTGAGCTAAATTCCTGGGCCCATATCTTCATTTCTGCAAATATATAAGGTCTTTTTTCCTCTGACTACATATATTGAAGACTTTTTTTCTTTATTTGTGGTTTTTCAAAAGTGATTATAATGTGCTTTGGAGTAGTTTCCTTCATATTGGTTGTATTTGAGATTCACTAAGAAGTTTGACTTTGTAAATTCATATTTTCCATCAAATTTGGAATGTTTTCAGATATTATTTCAAATATTTCCTGCTTTGGAGAGATAGTTATTATACATGCATTGGGCTGTTTGGAGATGTTTCACAACTCACTGCAGTTCTTTTTTTTTACATTATTTTTTCCTCAGTATCTCATTTTGGGTATCTTCAAATTCACTAAATGCAACACCTAAGCTGAAGTTAATCTTATCAGTATAGTGTTCATTGTAAATATTTCAATTCTCATTACTATAAGACGTTTGATTTGGTCTCTGCTATGCATAGAGCTAGAATGTCTCCCAAAAATCTCATGGGTTTAGAGATGGAACTTTTGGAAGGTTACTGGATCATGGTAGCACTATACTCATTAGTGGATTGGTCCATGGGTGACTTCCTTGCTAAATATGCTGTTAGGAGCTTGGGTGATGTTGGAAGAGGTGTGTTCCTTGGGGAGGACGGTGCTGTTGAGGGTTTTTTTCCCTCTTCAACTTCTCCCTTCTGTTTTAGCCCTGAGGTGATCAGGGATATTCCAAAGCAATATTTCTGCCTTGGAGGCAGCCAATCATGGACTAAATCCCATAAATCATGTGCCAAATTAAATCTCTCCTCCTTTGGGTTATAGGTGTCAGATAATTGTGTCCCATCAACAAGAAAATGACAATGTAGAATTTTTTAAAATATAGCCTCCATGGCTCTATTAAACCTTTTGAACATACATAAACAGTTGCTTTAATTTTCTTTATTCTGCCAGTTTCAACATCTATATCAAATTCAGACCATTTTTGTTTGATTTCTCCTTCACCTTGGATTTTATTCTTTTTGCACCTGGTAACTTTATATTAGATATCAGATGCTTTTACCTTATTGGATACTGAATATTTTTCTGTTTCTAGAAATATTTTTTACTGTCTTTATTATGTTGAAGTTATATTATTTGGGAAGTTTGACTCTTTAGATTTTGAATGGAGGTCATACCAGGATTTTCTGAGTGTTCCACCGAATGTACCTGAGTTTTGAACCTTTAAAGTCTAGCTGGTGAGAACAGGTGCTGTCTCAGCCCTGTGGGAGTTGTGTGCACTGTTCCCTCCAGTCCTCTTGTGTGAATCATGGGTAGTTTCACAAACATACAAGTCTCTATGCCAATCTAAGTTTTATCTCCATGCACTGCCCTCTCTATTACTCTGTGTAGCAAACTATATTTACTTCTTTTCTCTCAGCTCTCATCTTTGACTCCTCAATTGAGGGAGTCTAAAATATTCTTCAAACTTTCAAATAAAAAGGAGGAAATCTGCTCCTTTGACAAAATGAATGAATCTGCAGAATATTGTGCTAAGTTAAAGAAGGCATAGACAGGCAAATACTATATGATCTTCCCCTTATGTGAAGTCTTTAAAAATGAAATTATATTTATGAACCAGAGAGTAGAATACTGGTTACCAGGGTATGATGGAGTAGACAGGTCTCTTTTAAAAAATCTATAGAGCAACAAGGTGACTATCATTTAAAACAATGCATCAAAATACTGAAAACTGTCAAAAGAATAGATTTCAAGTGTTCTCACAAAAACAGCAACAAAAGAAATAGGTAAGATAATGTGGTTGTTAATTAACTTGATTTAGCATTCCACATTGTATACATTTTTCTAAACATCGTGTACATTTTTTTAAATTTATTTGAAGAGAAAACAACAAAACAAAACAAAACAAAACAGAATAAAGGGTAGCAACAATACAGTATTCCAAGGAAAAAAGGAAAATAACAACAACAAAAAAACCTAAGAAATTATTACTTGACAAATTACATACTGACTTCTTGGAAATAGTTGTTCAATTTACAAAGATAAAACATGTAAAGTAGACATCCAAACAGTGAGACTGTTAACAGTTCTGCTCCATAATCTGACAAAAACAGCAATATGGTCATCCATCTTACCCACTCAAATATACATGCAATTATATCAAAAGGGTAAAATTAAACACAACAAAACAGAGCAAAGCGGATCACAAGAAAGCAATTTAAGAGACAAAAATTTCAAAAATAGACAATCGGAGATATTCACTCTCTATCATATTGACTCTTGTTTTCTTCCAAATAGTTGTCCAGATTGTCACATACAGGGAATTCACATGAAACAACCTAGTATGGAATTGATCTGAGCAGGACGAGAAGGGCATTTCAGGTCTTCAAGACCAGACATTAGGGAAGCCAAGAATGGCTGTCATGGTAGCTCTCATTCTCCTCAAAACAGCTGTCCATACCTTAATGTGTGTTGAACTTAAACAAGGCAAAGCAAGCTAAGATCACTTTGAACAAAAAGTGATAGTTTTGCTGGACTTCACATCATGACATTATGGAATCAGCACTGGGTATTGTAGTGTCTCTTTTTCTTCAAAGTAGTTGTTCATTTCAACATGTGTTATATAGTT
>PVJX010023670.1:0-28991 GCA_004027295.1 Dolichotis patagonum | reverse complement strand
GTTTTCAGCCTGTTTTGTTGCAAAAACAGTTTTTGGTGGGAATCAAAGTTTTTCATGATCAGATCATAATGCATTGAAATTGGAAAAAAATCACAGAAGAAACCACAAAATCTACATAAACACATGGAAATTAAATAACACACTCCTAAACAACCAATGAGACACAGATGAAATTAAAGAAGAAATTAGACCATTTCTATAATCAAATGATAATGCCAATATGACGTACCAGAATTTATGGGACACAATGAAAGCAGTGGGAAATTTAGAGCAGTGAATTCCCATATCAGGAACTCAGAGTCAGTTTAAATAAACAACTTAATACTGAATCTCAAATTTTTAGAAAAAGAGGAGCAAATCAAACCCAAAGTTCATATGAGGGAAGGAAGAAATTATAAAGATCAGAGAAGAATTTTTTTCTCATTAAACATTGTTTTAGTGAATCTCAAAATTGTGACAGACTTTTTGTCAAGTTATTTACACTAAAAATAGTTGATTTTAAAAATTAATAACTTAAAAACTGCCACACACACACACACACACACACACAATGGTGCACAAAGCAGAGAGAAGAAATTAATGCAGTGAAGACTAAGAAAATAATACAAAGGATCAGTAAATTGAAGAGTTGGCTCTTTGAATGATTAGATAACATTGACAAAAATTGCCAGCATTATTAAAGAAAAGATTCAAATCCATGAAACTAAGAATGAAAAGAGTGAAATCACAGCAGATCCTGTAGAAATCTAGATCATCAAAACCTACTTTAAGAACATGTACTCAAGAAGGAAAACAGAAGAAATGGTCAGATTCCTAGATACATATGCAAATCTGAGTCAAGACAATATAAAAATTCTAAATAACAATATCAGTCAATGAAATTGAAGGTATAATTAAAAACCTACCAAGAAAGAAAAGCCCAGGACCTTATGGATTCACTGTTAAACTCTACGAGAAATTTAGAGAAGATCTAGTGCCACTATTCCTCAAACTCTTTAATGAAGTTGAAAGAGAAGCTCCAAAACTCATTTGTGGAAGCAAGAATTACCATGATAACAAAACCATAGAAGGTTCTAACCAAAAAGGAGAACTACAGACCAATCTCACTCATGAACACAGACACAATAATCCTCAATATGAAATTAGCAAACACAATACAGCAAATTATTAAGGAGATTATAAACCATGACCAAGTAAGATTCATCTCTGGGATGCAGGGATGGTTCAACATACACAAATCAATAAATTTAACACACCATATAAACAGAAACAAGAACAAAAATCACCATATAAACAGAAACAAGAATAAAAATTGTATATCTCAAGGGAGGCAGAAAAAACGTTTGACAAAATCCAACGCCCATTTGTGATAAAAACTCTACAGAAAATTGGAATAGATGGTCTTTTTTCCTTTTTTGTTTTTATTTTAAAAACAAAAAAGAATAAAAAACTATGATACATAATTTCAAATCAAAATAATGGGACATTAATGAACAGGTGTTCTTTGTCTCAATCTGATAAAAGCCATCTACAACAAACCACCAGCCAATACAATGCTAAATGGACAAAAACTGAAAGCTTTCACTCTAAATTCAGGAACAAGACAAAGATGTCCACTATCACCATTCCTATTCAATATAGTTTTGGAAATATTAGCCAGGGCAATTAGGCAAGGGAATAGAATAAAAATGAAGTTAAATTATCATTATTTGTAAATGACATACTCTACATGGAAGACCTCAAAAACTCCACCATAATATTTCTAGATTTAATAAGCAAATTCAATAGCATAGCAGGATGCAAAGTCAACACTCAAAATTAATAGCATTCTTGCACACTGAGAAAGAATAAAGATCTTTTTTTTAATATAGTGGAGTGCTACTTAGCCATAAAGAAGGATAAACTTGAGACATTTCTAGGTAAATGGGCACATTTTTGAGACCATAGTATTAAGTGTTATAAATCAGACACACATGTATATATCATATCATTTCTCTGGTGTGAGAAACTAAAAGTATAAATAAGGATCAAAATGCATAATAGATGTTGCATAGTGGGAAGAAAATGTCCAAATGGGAAGAGGAACTAGAGAGGTGGAAGAGGGAAAGTAATGAAGGGAAAAGAAAAAAAGAGAAAAGACAGAAAAAGTGGAAACAAAGTTGTTATAAGTAAGGGAGGGAAGAGGGATGAAGGGAGGAGAGGGGAATGGGGATAGAAGAATCACAATATATCATATCCTATGATGAATGTCATCATTATGTATATCTAAATGTTCCAATAAAATTAATTAATTAATTAATTAATTAATTAAAAGTTTTCCATGATATACCTCTTAATATTTTATAGTACACTGGTGTAACAAGGCTCACTGATAGGAAAATATTGATGTATAATGTGAGTAAATCCACAGACTAGAAGGTGCAAGCACTTTTGCATGTAGATAAATAAGAAAATAAATAGAATATAATTATTCAGGTAAAAGAACAAATCATGAGTTCAAGAAAATGTATGTATATACCAGTACTGAGAAAAATCAAATAATTCAGATACTAAATGGAGAAATATTTATTTAAAAGCAAGCTATAAAAATCCATTCAACTATGTGTGAAATAATGTTGATTAATGGAGTACAAGTCTTCAATCAAGTAATAAAGAATTCACCTACACCCTTGTGTATTTAATCTTGAGTACATGCTCTGTTTGATTTCTGGCAGATGAAAGAGGAAGGAATTCAAAGGAGTGAGGAAAATAGATTGCTCCACAATAACTAGAGACCTGGAGTTTATGGCCTGTATTCCTGGGGTGGGGGTGGGAATTAAGAGTTCTGAAACCATGCGGCTAATGGATGCATTGTGGCCTGTGGTTTTCAGTTTTGTAGGAGCTACAGCAAGAAAGTAAAAAGAAATAGGTAAAGTTATTTTAATAATGTATTTTATTTAATCATACATATTCAAAATAGTTTCAAAATATAATTGATTAAAAAGATTAATGAGTTATTCTGTGGTATTTGTTTTTGTATAAAATATTCAAAATCTTGTGTGTCTTTTACTTTTATAGCACACTTCAAATTTTGACCAATCCTGTTTTTAAATATTCAACAGCTGCCTTGGAGCTTGTGTCCACTGTTGTGGGGAATGCAGGTCTAGAGAGAATGCTTGTCAGGTGGGAAGGAACTTTGTTTTTTCTTGAGAGTTTTTCCAAAGTGATGGACTATAATACAGAAAGGCAGATTTGACTCAGTTTTAAACACAAGTTTCTTGGGTGAAAAACAAAAGGCTCAGTATGCGGCACTAAGTTTTATTTTCTGGATTTTCTGAAGCAAATACTGAATAATCTTTGCTCAAGGAAATGTCAGAGGGAATTTCTATAGTAGAAATAATATTAGAAATAATAAATTTAAAACACGATAAAATCATGATACTAACAAATATGTAATGAACACATCATAAACATTAACTCAACTAATGAAGGAAACTGTATTGCAACCAGTTCAGTTCAGAAGAGAACACAACATTGCACATACTTACAGTTACATTAGAATGCTGAAATAAATTAACAAACTGGTGCATAACTTGAAAATGGTCAGTATCTAAGGAGTGACAAGTACATTACTTTCAATATGCTTTGCATTTCTTTTTTTTAAATTTTATTTAAAGAGAAAAAAGAAAGAAAAACAAAACAAAACAGAATAAAGGGTAGCAACAATACAGAATTCCAAGGAAAAAAGGAAAAGAACAACAACCAAAAAACCTAAGAGATTATTGCTTGACAAATTACATACTGACTTCTTGGAAATAGTTGTTCAAATTATAAAGTTAAAACATGTAAAGTAGACATTCAAACAGTGAGTCTGTTATCAGTTCTGTTCCACGATCTGACAAAAAAAAACCCAGCAATATGGTCATCCAACTTACCCACTCAAATATACATTCAATTATATCAAAAGGGTAAAATTAAACACAACAAAACAGAACAAAGTGGATCACAAGAAAGCAATGTATGGGACATAAATTCCAAAACTAGACAATCAGAGATATTCACTCTCTATCATATTGACTCTTGTTTTCTTCCAAATAGTTGTCCATATTGTCACACACAAGGAATTCACATGAAACAACATAGTATGGAATTGATCTGAGCAGGACGAGGAGGGAGTTTCAGGTCTTCAAGATCAGACAATAAGGAAGCCGAGAATGGCTGTCATAGTGTCTCTCATTCTCTTAAAAACAGCTGTCCATACCTTAATGTGTGTTGAACTTAAACAAAACAAAACAAGCTAAAACCACTTTGAACAAAGAGTGATAGTTTTGCTGGATTACACATCATGACATTATGGAATCAGCACTGGGTATTATACAGTCTCTTTTTCTTCAAAGTAGTTGTTCATTTCAACATGTGTTATATAGTTGGTTCTCATAAACTGTTTATAAGCTCTATGCATGCATGAGTCTCTACATGTATATCTATCATTTCTGTATTAGAGGGAAAAAGAAAACAAAGCAAGATAAAACAAAACAATTCCTAGAAAAGCATGAAGCAAAAAAGTCATATATAACCACAATACAAGGTGATCTACAATGGTTACCATGATGTCTCAGCAGTATATAACAACATTAATAAAAACAAAGCATTGGAGACATTATAAGACTTCAAAAGCAAGTAATAATCAAACCAGCATGGGTATCTTAATGAATCTTGTCATCTTCAGTGTAGTTGCCTATACTCTTAGACTTGATGCTATCAATCATAACAGATTTAAATAAAATTAGTCAATACAAAGTAGCAATCTAACTAACCAGATTCAAATAAGATCAGTCATAATAAGACAGTGTAAGTTATAAAGGGCTTCAGATTAAGTTTATAGGAAATTAGGGATGATTACCATAATATGTCCTCTTATTTTTGGGATAGCTGGCCATATCCTCAAGTCTAGAGTAAGTAGACAAACTGGAACAGCATGTAATCCATCCAAGCAGAGTGATGAGAATAATGTAAATTTTAAATCATGTTACCCAATTAACAATATCCTCTGCCTCCCTTTTTTAGACAATTCCTCCCCTTTCACTCCCATAGGGTGCACTGCTTGTTTTGGGTCCCACTGCCTCCCTATATAGAGCAGCTTAATGGACCCTATCTCCTGATCTACTCTGCCTGTGTTTCTCTCTGTTACTATTTCAAGGCCATCTATACTAGAGATTACAGCCAATCCTCTCTGCCTTATTTCTGCTATTCTGTTTTTCTGCCATTGGTTGTTTATTTTTCTGTTCCATTCCACTGTCTGCCCCATTCACTGAGGCCTCTCTGCCACTGTTCCTGAAATGCTTGTATTCTTGTTCTCTCTCTCTAAAATGTCCTTTAGTATTTTTTGTAGAGTTGGATTAGTGGTCACTAATTCTCTCAGTTCCTCTTTGTCATGGAAGCATCTTGCTTCTCCATTAATTTCTAGAGAGAGTTTTGAAGGATACATCAATCTGGGCTGGAGTTCAGGGCTTGAATTACTTCACGCCAAGCTCTTCTTGACCTGATGGTCTGTGTCAAAAAGTCTGCCATGATTTTGATGGGTTTTCCTTTATAGATGATTTGTTTCTTTTCTCTGATGACTTTTAATACTCTGTTCTTATATTGAACTTCTGGGATCTTGATTATTATGTGTCTGGGTGTAGCTCTGCTTGGGTTGTAGGTGGCTGGAGTTCTGTATGCTTCATACATCTGCATATCATTTCCTTTTTCTATGCTTGGGAAATTTTCCTTAATAATTTCTGTGAATAGCCTTTGCAGTTCCTCTGTTTTGACTCCTGCTTCTTCATTCACATGCTTTATTCTTAAGTTATAGATCCTCTTGTTGTCTTCTAGTCTTTGTATATTTACTGCCTGCTCCCTTGTTATTTTTAAGAGATCTTCCCTTTCGTGATCACACATTGCAAGCCTTTGTTCAATTTTTGATAGTCTATCTTTGGTTTCTTTCAAGCAGTTTTGCCAGCTTTCTATGGAGTCTTTAGTTTCCTGATAATCTCTTTGAAATTGCTTCATGAATTCTAGGGGGTTTTTTTGTATTCTTCATTAAACATTTCTCTCCTTTTGTGTTCCTCCATTCTTCTGTCTGTGTCTTATTGATAGGTGCTAAGTCTTTCTTTTATTAATCTACTTATCTCTTACTTAATTTGAATTAATATTTCAGTTTTGATCCTGCTTACGAGGTCCTGAAGATATCTCTTTATGTCTGCTAACGCTATGTTTGATGTTGCATGTTTGCTGCCCTCAATCTCTTTTATATTTACCTCTCCTGGATCAATGTTCTCAGGGTTGGGGGCTGGGGTTTTTTTCTTATTTCTCCCTCTTGTCATGTTTTTGGTTCCTTCCATACAAGTGTATAGTACAATTTCCAGCCCCTTTTCTTGTTGGTTAAAGTTCCTCTAGAGGGCGCAGACTAGGAGCTTCTGCCCTCTGCCTTCCGCTATCAGAGATTGAAGTTCAATCATGGGCAGTGTGCACTGGCTTGTCCCCTCCAGGGCAGTCAACCTTTGCAGGCCTTCATTGTGTCAGTGTGTGGCTGTGCTCAGGGAATTAATTTGTAACAACCCACTAGGTCCCAACCAGGGGCATAGCCCAATCCAAGCAGATTCCACCAATCCACTCGGCGAGGGGAGCAACCAACTGAAGCCACCTCCTTATGGAGTTAAGGCTGGACTGCCCAAATCCCACATGTCTTCCAGTCGGTTTCCCCTTTCCCGTGGGAGGGTCTTATTCCCATCACTCACCACAAGTTCATGCGGGTCCCTGAGAACTGTTGGGCTCCCAGACCTCCAACTTCAGCACGGCTACATGCAAATTCACAGTGCCTCTGGGTGGGTCATGTGCAGAGCTGGGTCCAGGTGAGCCGCACACAGGGATGTTCAGCTCCATGCTCCAGACGCTCAAGCCAATCACATCGGCACAGTTCGGTCCATCAGGTTGGTCTTGGGCAGGAATTCAGGTGGCTTGAGGAGGGTGCCATGCTTGCTGATCTTAGCTTCACTAATGGTAGCCCCAGGACCTCATATTTGAGTGGTTTTTTTAACTTTAGTTTCTTCCTGGGTTGAGAGAGTCCATCTCTCTCTGTTTGTGTCTCTCCAGGGTGTTAAATTCTGGCATTCAATCTGTCTCTCTTAGAGAGGATCTCTCTCCTGCTACCTACCAGTCCACCATCTTTGGAAACTCTATGCTTTGCATTTCTATGGCTAAGCCTTATCTGTGTTATCCTTAGATTTCTGTAAATTAACTTCTCTCTATGTAGAGTTGTAATTGGGCTCTTTAAAATATGGAAATACACCATCCTGAAGAGTCAATCAGGATGAAACTGGACATGTACTCTTATGTGATACACGATCTTAGTCCATGACATGTTACTCTCTAAAGGTGGAGACATCCTTGCTTCCCTATCCTCCCTTGCTACTGAAGTATGGAACGTGTTCTTCCTTTTTCTCCTGCTCATTATCCCAAAGATTGATGTGCTGTAACAGCAGAGCAGCTAAGATATATCGAAGAATAAGAATAGCCACTGATTTGTATCTTACACTATAAGAAAGTCCCTTAAAACATCAAGGGGAGTCTCAAAATATGCAGTATTCATAATTCAATTGCCAATTACAATTACCAGGTCCTAGGGTTGCAGTGGATCCATAACAGATACTTTCATTCTTCTGTCAAAGGATCTGATCTTCTTTGTAGGATCATTGTTACTTTCAGCTATTCTGGTCTTCAACTTGGATGGTTTTCTCTATTCTCTTTTCTTCTGAATTAAAGCTTTTGTCTGTGAATTATGCTGTTATTTCTGTTTTAATTTCCATTACCACTGAAGCAACTTCCCACATGTATCTTATGAAGGACAGACATTAACTTTCACAATTTTCCCTGCCTAAATAAACAGTGTGAAGAATGATGGGGATCTGAACTAGGATGGCATCAAAAAGGATGCAGGACAATGCACTCTGCACCATGAAAAAGAAAGTGTAAGGCAGACTATATCCCAAAGTAGACACACAGCATTCCCATGACTTTAAGTCCATATTCTCTCTCCCTTTTCAGTTTATAGTGTAATGTGTCTTTCTGTGATTCAATGTAAAATATTCAGAATCCAGACTTCATGAGTTTTCTAGTAACTGGCAAGTGTTAGACAGCTTTTCCTCAGAGCTGTTTCCTGTAGAGTAAGATTCTCAGAGCCATCAGAATGCCACAGTACACAAACATATTAACATTTAACTCTTGATCAGAGCAAAATCTCTCAAATTAAGACCTTCATTTTTCAAAAGTAAGTAAACAGTAATACATATATATTACAAATATATGTGTATTAATTGTCCACCACATCATACAGGAAGAAGTAGGGAATCGAACTACAAAGATTTGGGGGGAGAGGGGAGGAAAGGTCTCGCTGTGTAATGTAGGCTCTCCTTAAACTCATTGAGTAGTCCAGGCTGGCCTCAGAATTGTGGCAATCCTCCTGCCTGTCCTCCCCAGTGCTGGAATTAGAAGTGTATTCCATTACACCCAGCCCTCTCCATGATAAATAATTATAAGCAAAATATGGCAGTAGAATAAATACAAATACATTAATTTTAGTAAATTGATTTTATATATAAGAAGATGAAAATTCCATATGGAATTTGGGTATAGTGGGAATAATTGTTGAATGCATTTTACCATTTTTGATAGTGAAAAAAGAATAGAGAAATCTTTTAACTTAAACTGTGATTTGATAGGATATTAAGACTTTTATGTGAAAGTAGCTATTGTTATATTTCTATTAAGAAAGATAATAGGAACTTTATCCATTATTTATCTTGAGGTTTATAAAACCACTTGACACCCTGGTTTGAATTCAAAATTATGCTGACAGTTTATCACTTTGTTGGGAATTACTTTGCTTAAACTTCAAAGAGGGCCAGAAAGGAAAATGAGACCTCTGTAAACATTAAAGATAAGGACCCATTTCCTTTATTAGTTCTTTACTTGTACCACTTAGGAAGATGTATAGAACTATCTTTTGTTACTAAATGCACTCAGGAAGGCAGTTTTGAAGGACAGTTTGGTTTCTGAATCCTACTCTTACATTTAGAATCTTGCAATGAAGTTCAGGGAAGGCACTAAAAATATATGCTTTTCCAGAGGATTAGAGTTTTTAAGTTTTTATTTTACTCTAATTTTATTTCCACCATTATAGCAAGTCATTATTGAACTGATTAAATGGTATAATGGTGTTGCCATGTAGAAATGATTTTCATTAAGAGTTTATACTGCCTTAAACCAGAATGCAATGAGATGTTTGTTCTTTGGTGAATCCCAAGAGTGAAACAGTTTCATACAAGATGACAGGGAGATTGGTCGTTGCATTGATTTTAGGATGATTTTTTAATAAGACCCAGAATCATAAGCTCCATGTGTCTAATCACTGTGCTAATCCTACTTTTAATCCTACTTTTACTATTAGGTACCACTTTAGGCTGAACTGTCATCATCTCCCTTTTGGATTAGCCTAACTGGTTCTTAACTAGCCTGCATCTGAATATGCCTTCCCACAAACTGTTGGTCATATAGTACCTGGAACGTTTCTTTCCCGCTTATAACCACCAATAGCTCCTTTTAGAGTTAAACTGCTAACTCCTTACTTTGGCTCTTCTTTCTCCCTGCCCACCAGTCACACAGTCTTTAGTTTGGTTACCTGGGTGTACTCAATTCTCCCTGTCGTACAAATGCCATATTCTTTCTCTGGTCTTCAGATCTTTCTCTCTGGATCTTTTCTCTCTGAGCCTGACCAACTTGCCTAGGGTGACCTTCTAATTACTTTCTATCATATTTCAACTCAGCCCTTATATCTTCTGAATAAATATTTCTGTTGTATATTTTAAGTGTTTTTATAATTTAAGAATAAAGTATCTGTGTCTCTCATTAGTTTTTTAGCCTGGCTCCTGCTCATTCTCTCAAATATGAGCCTCATGATCTCAATGTTCATGTCTGTTTTTTCACCAACATATCCTATGTACCCAGAAAAAGCCTAGGACCATAGGCTTCATAAATATTGAATTAATGGGTGACTCAAAGCATCAAATTTGACTTCAGATGGGGTTAGGGTAAATGTCCAATTGTTATTTGCTGTATGATTTTGCATATCCTTACTAAAACTATATTGATGTTATTAAATGAGATAAAAAACACTTATTATCTTCATGTCTCTTATGAAAATGAATACAACAAACATGTGGAATGCATTATCTCTTTCTCACAAAAGTAGAGAAATGACTCTGACAATCATAGTTTTGACTATTTTTGCCTATGTTATATACATTTCTATTTCAGTAGCTATGATGCTTTACTATAGCTTAATACTGTACAGATATTAATGGCCTGTAGAAAATCAGGGATATTTTAAAATGATTCTATTTCTAGAGTAGTTTTAGGTTCATAGAAAATTGAGTGGGAAATACAGACTTTTTTTATATAACCCCTCCAACCCCATGCTCTCGACCCCCTCACCATCAACATTCCCATGAGAATGGAATGTTTGTTATGATTGATGAACTTGCTTTTGTCATGTCATTAACCCACAAAGTTCATAGTTCACGTTAGGGCTTACTCTTGGCATTGTACATTCTGTGGATCTTGGCAAATGTTTAATGATATATATCCCCCATGATAGTATCATATGAAGCAAAAGGAATTAAGATGTATTGTTTACATGTGCCAATTTCCCATGATGAACTCAATCATTATGCTCAGCCAACATGTAGTAATAAAAATTTTTTAAATGTTTGAAAATCATTTACTAATCAATTTAAGTGCCTAGATCAATATCAAACCTATGAGTTTTGCTTTCTAGAGTTCAAATTTTCCTATATTTGAAATTTAAAATATTAGGCAATTTCTAGGTGACTGATAGATTTCCAAAACAGTTTGGTGCAATACAAAGATCTACTTCTGAATCAACCTAGTTCCTACTTTTAGACTATCTATAGGCCTTTGAACAAGTTATATATGTACATAACATGTTCAGTTTCAATTTATCAATAAAGAGAGAATAATGAAACAGTTTGCTGAGTATTTACAAATATTAAAACTTGAAATTGGAGGTTTCAGCCTTTGGATAGAGGAATTCTTTTTAAAAATTAAATATGGTACACACCTTTAGTGGGCAAGCTGACCAGAAATCCCCAGAGAATCAAGGATAGCTGGCCCTGGACACACAGGCACACACATGCCTTTGAAGAGCAGAGTAATGAGTGAGACCAGCAATGTGAAAGTATCTGAAACAGCAGTGAGGGGAAAGAAGTAAAATTCTGGAAACCTCCACCAACAGAAGACCAGTCCCATGTCCCACATCCAGAGACCAAGTTCAGCTCCATATGCAGCACATTTCTGGGATCTAACATGGACACTATTACAGAAATGTAAACAAAAAACTGTAAAGTATTTTACTACTTGTATTCTCACTTGTTGGTCTGTCTGGCTATCCTTTTCCTGTCTCATTGAATATCAAGTTTAGTTTTGTATTTTGTGGTTATTTTTGTTTTGGGGGCTTTTTTTCTCCTCTCTCTGATCTCCTTATTTCTTTCTTTTCTTCTTTTCTTTTTCATTCTCCTCTTTCTTCCTTCTTTCTTTCTTGATGTTTAGGTTTTTTAACTTTTTTTTTCATTTTCCTTTATTGGTCCTCTTTCTCTCTTCCCTCAACTACTTCTTGAATTTAAACTTTCAAGTGACTAACACTGTCTCTTCTCTTTCTGATGACTCCTTCACATTCTATGTCATTCTTTCCCTCCTGTGTCCTCCAGTGTCCCAAAACTTGGGTGATCATTTTTTGACCTTAAGCCTTGACTTTACTATATTTGATCTCATCATCACTTTATCCTGCCCATTCTCATCTTAAACTCAGCTACCCCTAAAAGGGTAATATCACACCACTGAGGGTAAATCACTGCATACAAGTATATGGTAAGTGCTTGACTTTGTTATGTAACTTTAGAGTTTGCTCCAGTAGGTAGCAAGTTAATAGTTACTATACTTTGTCAGTAGTTAAGATGTACTTGAATGTATTGTTATTACTAACTGTGCTACTTCAGCCAGGATATCATAATATTATAATCACTTTTTCTCCCTTATATGAGAACAGTGATTGTATGGGGTCATAATCATCACCACACCCTGGTACCAAAGGATTGGGTGCTGAGCCATATAGAAACTTTACATTCTTTACAAATTGGGAAGACAGGTTCTTAGATAGCTATAAAGAACTACCTACATCTAGAGGACATCCCTAAAGAACAGACATCTCTGAGGGCACCCTCAATACTAGTGATAAATCTATCTATCTTAAGAAATTGGCAAGCATCAACATAAAAAAAACAAAACAAAATAAACAAGAGAAAAATAGAAAATGGCAAAGTGCAGAAGCAAAATATAAACCCAGATCCCCAGCCCATCCAGGAAAAGTCCAGAACTCAATGAGATGCATGAAATTGAAAATCAAACACTATAACTTTCTGAAATGATGGCAACAGAAATGAAAAAAAGTGGGAAAAGTGATAGAGAAAATAATCTGGTACAAAAACAAATGATTCTTAAAATCATAGATGTTAGAAAAGATACAGATTAAAAAACAGATAAACTTAGAAAAATTATGGGAAAAAAATTGCCAACATATGAAACAAATCCAAATAGAAATTCTAGATATTAACCTCCACTGAAAGTATATACAACATCCAGGCATGGTGTTTCATGCCTGTAACCCCAGCACTTGGGAGGCTGACATAGAAGGATCTCTATAAGTTCAAGGCCAGCCTGAGCAACAAAGTGAGTTCAATACCAGATTGAATAAAGGAGAAGATAAAGTTTCAGATCTTCAAGACAGAATTACAGGTAGTGATCATGAAAATAAACATATCTTTAAAATAACAAGAGACTATGAAAAATCAATCAAACAGCTATAAGAGGAAGCCAAGAAGAACAACATAAGATTGACTGAGGTCAATAAAAAAGCTGGAGACAACACAAATGCCATTTTAAAAAATTCTTCACAGAAATAATGGCAGAACACTTCCCAAGTCTGGATAAAGAATTTGACATACAAATAAATGAAGCCTATAGAACTCCAAACAGCTATGAACAAAACAAAGCTGTATTAACACATATAATCATTTAGATTCTAGAAATTCAGCATGAGAACAGAATATTAAAAGCTGTTAGAGAAAAGAAACAGATTGTTAGGATTTTTGGCACAATGAAACAGCAAAATATGGGATAGAGAGACCTTTATTCCCAAGTACATAGAGAGAAGTCCACAACCATAGACAGCCTGGCCTTCTCTAACCTGCACATGCAGGTTAGGGTACTCATATAACCTCTGGCCAGGGTGGTGCTTAGGGCGGGGACAGGTAATGCATGAGTTATTCATTGTGGGTATTTTTGCACCACTGGGAAAGGTGACTACAGTTTGGTCCCACCCCTTGGTCTTGCCTCCCACAGCAGCTTTCCAGGGCACAACTCATTCATTCCCATATTTTTGTTGTTAGAAAAGGGGTGAAGTCTCTCTCTGAATACTTCCTGCTGGAAGGTGCACTGTATTGAGGCTTAGGAAGGTTGATGGGGATGATGGTTGATGTCCATGTAGAAGCTGGTACCAGGTGGTTTGGCCAGGACAACTTTATCATTGGCACGTGTCTGTATCTTGGACTGGAAAAAGCAAAGAAACAAGGTGCTGTGAGGATGAAGGCCACTATTATATTTAAAATTTGGGGAGGTAGGAAGAAAGGTGCCTTTAAATGTGTCCTTTTATCAGGAACATGGTGAGGTAGAATCTGAAAAATAACTTTGGGATTAGAAGAAGTAAAGTCTCATCTTAAGGAGTAAAAAATTAAAGGTGTAGGTAGGTAGGGCTTGTCTCTGGTCTAGGAGTTGAGCTGGAAAGAATAAGAGGATCAGGGAGAGCCATGGCTGTGTTGCCATAAGGCAGATATGAGCTTAGGCCCTCAGGGATCTCTCGTTTGAATAAACAGCTGAGAGTAGATAGCACTGAGACAGTTGTCATGTAGAACAACATGAAGATGATCTTATGCATGATGTGGGAGCCTTTACGAAAGACTGTCAAAGTCCTGCTGTAAAAAAGATAATTAATAAAGTATAAGGAATTAGGAACCAAATTGGATAACAGAACATGACTTAGCCTGAGAGTTGTGGCTGTGAGGTCTTTGTGAGACAATCTTTGTGAGATGGACATGGGAGATGAGATGACTACTCAGGATGGTTAGATTCAGGGTTGGGAGGGCACCATTTAGCTTGCATGATGTGAAACCAGGATGGGAGTCCAGCAACTTTGATCACCATTGGGGTTGCCAAGAAGACCAGATAGTGGCCACTCCACCTTGCTTGTAGTCCTGTGGAGTTAGCACATTTGAGATAAATTGGATCTCCTGGGGATATAGGAGAATCTGGCTTGGTCCCTTCAGAAGGTTGAGGAGAGCAGAGATCAGCATGTTGTCGTAACAAGTGTTGGAGGAGGGAGAGGATTGGGATGTAGTCAGCAAGAGGAGGGAGACTCTGGAGGGTAGGAAGATTGTGGAGTAAGAATGGCCTACCATACATAAGTTTAAAAGGACTTAAAAATGTAGGAACCCAGGGAAGTGCCCTGAGCTCAGCTAAGGCTAGGGGCAAAAGTTGAGGCCAAGGTTGGTGTAATTTTAAAATAAGTTTTGTGAGGTGTGTTTTTATGAGGCCATTTGCCTTTTCTACTTTCCCTGAGGATTGAGGATGGTATGGAATGTGTAGGCACCAGGTGATATGTAAGTTTGAGGATACCTATTGGGTGATTTGAGAAATAAAGGCTGGACCATTATCTGACTGAATACTCTGAGGTAGATTAAACCTTGGGATGATTTATCAGCAGTCTCCCTAGTTGTGGAAATGGCGTTTATCCATCCTGAAAGGTACAAACAAAGGTGAGAAGATATTTAAGAGTTTTGTGCAGGGCATGTGAGTAAAATCTATCTACCAGTCTTGACCAGGGGTACGTCCATGAAACTGATGAGTAGGGAAGGAAGGGGGTGCTATGTGTCCCTGAGGAGGTCTTAGCACAGAGATAACAAGAGTGAGTAATTTGAAGAATGATAGCCTTTAGAGAAGAGTATGTAACTACTGGGGCTAAGAGCCTGTATAGGGCCTGTGATCCTATACGGAAACAGTTATGTTAGTCAGTGATAATGTCTAGGGCCTGCTGATCTGGGAGAACAAGTTTTGATCCCTGGAAAATCCATTCCTGAGTTTTTTGGGTATAACATGGCTTATGAAGTAACTGTAGCTGCTCTGGTGAATAATTAGTCTGAGGTAGACTGTTTGGAACTAATGGAAGATGAGAAGGATAAGGCCTTTGTGCAGCTAACTTTGCTTGTGAATCTGCAAAGGCATTGCCTTGAGCAGTGAGATCTGCAGAATTCTGTTGTCCCCTACAATGAATAACTGCTGCCTGCTTGGGGAGTAGTGCTGCCTCTAGGAGTTTAAAAATAGGAGGCACATTAATGATAGGGGTTCCCTGAGAGTTGATAAAACCCCTTTCTTGCCAGATAGAGGCATGGGAGTGTATAATGCTAAATGTATATTTTGAATCAGTATATATATTTATGACTTTGTCCTTTGCTGGTGTAAGAGCCCTTGTAAGGGCAATAAGTTCTGCCCCTTGGGACGACACCCCAGGTGGCAGTGGATTAGCCTCTATAATTTTTGACTGGCTAACTATTGCATATCTTACTCTCTTTTGGCTGTCTGTGTTTGTTGAACTGCCATGTATGGACCATATGTTAAGGGCTAAAGAGAGAGGTGTGCTGCTGATGTGAGGAAAGGGTTTGGAAGGCATCTGCAAGGCCTCAACACAGTCATGGTGAGGGTGGCCTTCCAAGGTGGGAAGCAAAGTTGCCACATTAAGAGGGCTACTAGCTGCAATAGCAATACAAGGGTCCTGAGAGAGGGCTAAATGTACCTGTTGAAGGTGAGAAGGGGCCATCAGGGCAGGGAGTGCCCTCTGTGATATAAGCTCACTTAAATGATGGGGTGAATGTATGTTAGTAGACTGACCTCATGTAAACTTTTTAGCTTCCTGTGTCAGGAAGGCTGAAGGCACAAGGGCTCTGAGACAGGGTGCCCATACTCTTACTGTGTTGTCTAACTGCTTTGACAAGTAGGCTAATGCTTGAAAATAAGGTCCCTTTTTGTGTCCTAGTACACCTACAGCATTGTGACCCAGAGGGGTAGTGTTTAGAGTGAAGGGTTGGGTGGGGTCAGGAAGGGTAAGGCCTGGAGCCTTTAGAAGAGCCTCTTTTAATTTAAGAAAGGAGGCATGTATGGGCATAGTGGGGTCTAGGGGTTCTGATAAGGGGCCCTTAGAAGCCTTGTAGACAGGTTGAGCTAGAGCTGCAAAATTAGGAATCCAGAGGCAAAAGAAATTAGCTAAACCTAGGAAAGATATAACCTGATGCTTAGTTGTAGGCACCTGAAGATCTCAGAGAATTGCCTTACAATCTGTAGTGATGGAGCAAGTGGTAGGGGTGAGAGAGAGACCTAGATATTTGATTCTTGGGGAAGCTATTTGGGCTTTCACTTAATTATAGATTTAAGTCCCTATAAATGCTTGGGAGCTATGGGATATTGGGGGATGCAAGGAAAAAATGAAGGATCCCTGAGGTGAATTAAAATAGGCTTGGCATGAGTGGGATTGGAGGTGTCCCAGACTATAGGATTGACCAGGGAAGAAGGGAGGGGAGGGGAGGGGAGGACTTTCTGGTGCACTGTGAGGGTGTTTGGAGGAGTAGAGCCATATGGAGGGAGAAGGTAAAGGAGGAGTTAAGCTTTTGAAGGAGATCCCTGCCTTACAGGGATATGGGACCTGTTGGAATTACTAGGAAGCTGTGGGTAAGAAAGAGAGTCTGAAACCTGCATGGAATAGGCCCTGTCTGCAAGGGCTGCATAGGTTGGCTGTCAACACCCACTGCAGAGACTAAGGACTTACTACAACAGCCTGAAAATTCAAGAAGAACCCTATATATGGCCTTTATGTCCACAAATACAGAGACTGTCTTATGTGAGACCTCCAGTGGGACTTGGGGCTCTGAGAAGGATACCTCAATGGGGGGCTGTGGACCCTGAGCCCCATCAGTCTTCAGCAACAGATCCAAGTATATCAGTCAGCAATAAATCTGGTGGTGATGAAATCTCCTGTGAGGGCAAGGAGTTAGAGGAGGGCTTACCTGATCTCTGGTGGCTAGGACAGTTGCTCTACCAATGGTCCTTGAGATTGCCAAGGGGCAAGGTCCCAGAGGGATGTCAGGGTTGGGGCACTCTCTTGCCCAGTGTCCTTTTTGTTGCACTTAAAGCATGGTCCGGGAGGGGCTCAGGCAGCTCCACCCTGTCTCGGTTTACCTGTCTCAGAGCTCCAAGTGTCACTGCTAAAAGATCAGATTGATATTTTTCCTTTCGATTTTTATCTCTGTTTTTGAAAATATGAAAAGCCACATTAAGAAGGTCTCCCTGTGGGGTTTGAGGGCCAAGTTTAGCCTTTTGTCTTGGGATCTGGCCTCCAGAGGAAGGTACCTGTCCCCTCTACAGTCACAAGACATCTGGTTTTTATCTTGGGTGGATGTACAGCTTTAAGTCTAAAGGAGACAAAGGCAAACAATCAGTTAAGTATGCAGGAGTCAAATCACAGAATCAACAGGATATTTATGAGTATAATTTTAGTAATGGCTTCCCATAAGGAGGATAAGGATAAGGTCCAGGGAATTTTAGAAATTGATATGTCACTTACTTGCCATACACACATTTAGGCTTTATAATTTTGTAAGTAACTCCTGTGTTGTTAGAATGTCTAATGCCATCTGATTTTTGGACAATGGCCTGTTTTATTAATTTGACCTTTTTATTTAGGAGAGAGAGATCAGCTGCAGTGTCATATAACCTTTTTCTGGAAAATATCTGGTGGATCCCAGCAAAAGGAATTTATAGTTATCTCTTAATTTTAGTTATTGAACATCTATAAGATTGATAACAGTAAGTACAGTGCAGTAGAGACAGTAAGCTTAACATAGAACATTAAATGGAACTATTATTTTGTATTAACCATGGATGTCTTTAACATTTGAGCACTGAAGGAATTTTTGACATTGTTTGGACTGTTTATTATTTAACCATTTCTAAGTATAACATATATTATTTGACTGGTGATCTCGTGTTTGTCTAACCTGAACTCCTGGCTGGAGCACATGGAAAATGCAGACATCTGGATCTGAAAGAAAACACTTGTCATCATTTACATTTGAAGGCATAAATATACCATCAGATTAGCAACAATGAATTGTCTCAGCCAAATGAACTTTAGTTGGGGTGTTTCCTATAAGGTTATGGAGATCATCGGGGCCTTCAATTGACAAATAAGAGCTGGTTTTAAAATTACCAGGTGGCCACTTTCTTATTTATCAATTGAAGTCTTGTCCAGGTTCTCCTCACCCAAGGGATTTTGTTTAACCAATTTTAACATTTTAATCAGCTAGTAACCAAAGTAGAAGCATGCTTTTAAATGTATAACCCAAATAAACCCTGATTACATTATCTGAAAATGTGAAAGAGGAGGAAAAAAATTATTGAGCTCAAATAAAAAGGAACAGCTGTTTACAGAGCAGATTTAGAGTGCACTCAAATATATATAGCCAGTTTAACTAGTGTGAACATTTTGTAGATTAGTTAATAGAGATATTTTGAAATAAGAATGGCAGAAAAGTAACCTAATTTATGGCTGACTCTTTCCTAGGGGGATGGGAACTATTTAGGGTATCAATCTTCAGGATATGGGTGTATTTGCGTGGCCTTTTGTCTTGAGGTCTGATCCACAGCTTGAGGCATCAGCTTCTCCCTGCAGTTTCCAGGTGTCAGCATTGGCTCTATTGAGGACCCAATCTTATTCCACTGAGAAACTAAGGGGCAGATCAGAGGCCACTGCTGGTGAGGGGGAGAGAACCTCTAAAGGATCTGGTGGAGAAGAGGGGAGGGTTATAAGACAAGAGTGAGAAAGACAAATCCTTAAGGAAAGCCTTGTATATATGGAATTTATGCCAGTTTGTCAGCTGTGTAGCAGAACTGGAAAATGTTCCTAAGAATAGAAGGGTTGAATGTTCCCTCCTCAGGCCACGTGCTGCCACTAAGGTTGTAGATCATCCATGCCTCCTGGAAATAATTTTTATATCCTTTTTTAGGCCCAGGGCACCAAGGTTAGAACCAGGCATCCTAGGGGTGTGTCTTTGCGGGGACAGGAAAAAGTGTTCCCTATTGTCCAATCAAAAGTGAGCCAAAAGAACAATTTTGCCTCAGGATATGAGAGATTTAGCTCTCCTCCCAAGGAACCAAGGAACGTGAAAATTGTCCAGATCACACTTATCAAAAGAAGATCGCCACCTAATTTTGGAAGTGTGATTAAAAAAACGGTCCCAGCTCGATACCATTGGTCATCACCAAGAGTATGAGTGGGTATCCCAGAGGATCAGAGTAATAGTTCGGCCTCAGACTGTCCAAGGAACAAGGAACATGACAACTATTTACTTAGCCTCAGATGGAATTGCCAGTCTGTGTGGGGTGGCCCACTGTAACAGAAAACCCCGGATGGAATTTGGCTCACCTGCGGTAAATGAAATAAGCCGGTCTTCATAATGGCAGTGACAGACTAGCTCCTTGTGTTGAAAAGAACAGGAAAGAATCCAAGATATGGTCCGGTCCGTGAGTTAGCAGGGGAGCTCAAACTGGGGCAGGGGAGGTCCCAGGAGCCGCACACTGCCATCACAGTCAGGGAACCAATATGTTAGGATTTTCGGAGTGCTAAAACAGCAAAATATGAGATACAGAGACATTTATTCCCAAGGACATGGAGAGAAGTCCATGACCATAGACAGCCTGGCCTTCTCTAACCCACGCACATGCGTGTTAGGGTACTCATATAACCTCTGACCAGGGTGGTGCTTAGAGCGGGGACAGGTAATGCACGGGTTATTGATTGGGGGTACTTTTGCAACACTGGGAAAGGTGACTACAGTTTGGTCCTGCCCCTTGCTCCTGCCTCCCACCACAGCTTTCCAGGGCACAACTCTTTCACAGATCACCTATAAAGGAAAGCCCATCAGAATCACAGCACATGTCTCAGCACAAATCCTCATCAAGTAAACTTTGGAATGAAGTTTTTCAAGCCTTGAAAGAAAACAACTTCCAACCCTGGTTGATGTACCCTGAAAAACTGTTTTGAAATTAATGTAGAAATAAGATATTTCCATTACAAAGAAGAACTAAAGAAATTCATTACCAGCCAACTTTATGAAGAGTACTTAAAGATATTCTGGGCAGAGATAACAATGACCATAATTCCAAGAACATCATAAAGAAGCCACCAAGCATGGATAGCAATTAAACAGAGGGGAAAACCCAGGAACTAACAGCAGGAAAGTATCATGACAAACATAAGCCCATATATCTCAGTTTTAACAATCAATGGAAATGATCTAAAATCACCAATCAAAAGAAACAGACTGACAGAGTGTATCAAGAAACAAAATTCAACAATATTCTGTATGCAAGAAACACATTTAATTCAAAAAGAAACCCATAGACTTAAAGTTAAAGGACAAAAGACAATCTTCCATACAACAAGAACCCAGAAAAAAGTAGGAGTAGCTATTTTGTTTGCAGAAAATCCGAACCTCAAACCAGAATGATCAAAAGATAAAAAAGATCATTGCATACTTGTTAGGGAACAACTTCAAGAGGAACAGATAACAATCATACATACGTACACACCGAATATGGGAGCACCCATCTATAAAAGACAAATGTTAATAGACATAAAGTAAATCACATATGCAATAACACAATTATAGCAGTAGACTTTAATAACCCATTGTCACAAAAGATAAAGCAACTAGACAATAAATAGCAAAATTTTCAACACTTAACCAAACCTATGAAGCAATAAATAGGCACATCAAGAAAACAGAATGAGCACAAAAAAATAACTGAGGGTAAATCTCAAACTTCTAGAAAAGGAAGAATAAGTCAAACTCAAAGCTCATAAGAGAGTGGAAATTGTAAAGATTAGAGCAGAAATTAATGCAATTGAAGCCAAAAAATCAATACAAAGAGTTAAACAATCAAAGAGCTGGGTTTTTGAGAGAATAAACAAAATTGATAAATCTCTAGCCAACCTTATCAAGAAAAAGAAAGAAAAAGCTCAAATGCACACAAGGACTGAAAAGAGGGAAATTACTACAGATCCCATGGAAATTCAAAAGATTGTAAACACCTACTTTGAAAATCTCTACTCACATAGGGTGTAAAAGACAGAGGAAATGGACAGATTTCTAGAAACATATGGACTACCAAAGCTCAGTCAAGAAGATACAACAATTTTGAAGAATCCAATATCAGCTATTGAAATTGAAAATGTGATTAAAAACTAACCAACAAAGAAAAGCCCTAGTCCTGATGGATTCACAGCTGAATTCTATAAGAAATTTAGGAAAGATTTAATGCCAATACCTTAAACTCTTCAACAAAATTGAAAGAAAAGCAGTCCTCCGTAAATCATTCTTGGAGGCAAGTGTTACCCTGATACCAAAACCACAGAAAGACCCAACCAAAAAGGAGAACTATATACCAATCTCATTAATGAACATTGATGCAAAGATTCCCAATAAAATAATGGCAACTAGTATGCAGCAAATCATCAAGAAGATTATACACCACAGCCAAGTGAGATTTATTCAAGGAATGCAGGGATAGTTTAACATATGCAAATCAATAAACGTAATACACCACATCAACAGAGCCAAAAATAAAAATCACATGATCATCTCAATAGATTCAGAAAAAGCTTTTGATAAAGTCCAACAGCTGTTCATGATAAACACCCTACACAAACTTGGAATAGATGGTATGTACCTCAATCTCATAAAAGCCATTTATGACAATCCAACAGCTAACATTATACTAAATGGACAAAAACTGAAAGCCTTCACTCTAAAATCAAGAACAAGACAAGGATATCCACTATCACCACTCCTATTCAATATAGTTCTGGAAATACTAGCCAGAGCAATCAGACAAGAGGGAGAAATAAAAGGAATAAAAATAGGAAAAGAAGAAGTTAAATTATCATTATTTGCAGATGACAAGATACTGTACATAGAAGACCCCAAAAACAAAATTAAAAGACTACTAGAGGTAATAAACAAATGCAGCAGCATAGCTGAATACAAAGTCAACACTCAAAAATCAATAGCATTCCCATATGCAAACAAAAAACTCACTGAGAGAGAAATTACAGAAATATCACCTTTAACAATAGCACCTAAAAAAATCAGATACTTAGGAATCAACCTAACTAAGAGTGTAACAGATCTTTATGCTGAAAATTATGCTGTTCTTTAAAAGCAGATTGAAGGGAATATTAGAAAATGGAAGGATATTCCTTGTTCTTGGTTAGGAAGAACAACATTGTGAAAATGGCCATATTCTCACAACTGTAATACAGATGCAATGCAATTCCAGTCAAAATACCATCATCATACCTTACAGATCTAGAGAAAATCTTCCTAAAATTCATTTGGAAACAGAAGAAACCTAGAATAGAAAAAACAATTCTGGGCAACAAAGGAAAGACAGGAAGCATCTCAATTCCTGATGTGAAACTATACTACAAAGCCACAGTAATAAAATCAGCATGATACTGGCAAAGAAATAGACCTGAGGATCAATGGAACAGATTAGAAGATACAAACACTACTACAAAGACACTCAGCCACCTTATATTTGACAAAGAGGCTAAACATGTTCACTGGAAAAAAGATAGCCTCTTAAATAAATGGTGTTGGAAAAATTGGCTTTCCATATGCTGAAGACTAAAAATAGACCCATGCCTATCACCATACCCTAAACTAAAGTCAAACAAGGATCTAAACATTAAAACAGAAACACTAAATCTACTGGAAGACAAGGTAGGTAGAAATCTTGGAGACATAGGGGTAGACAGAGAATTTATGACTAAAACTCAAACCACATGGGAAATACTTCAAATAATCAACAATGGGTATATCATATTACTGAAAAGTTTTTGCACTTCAAAAGAAATCACCAACAAAGTGAAAAGAAAACCCACAGAATGGGAAATAATTTTAGCCAACAATCCTCAGACAAAGGACTTATATCAAGAATATATAAAGCACTGAAAACAACTAAGCCCCCCAAATTCAAAGACCCTTTCCAAAAATGGGCATCAGAAAGGAACACACAGTTATCAGATGAAGATATACAAATGGCAAATAAATACATGAAGAAATGTTCACCATCACTGGTCATTCAAAAAATGCAAATTAAAACAGTGTTGAGATTTCATCTGACCTCATAAAGAATGGCTGCCATCAAGAAAACAACTGATAGCAAATGTTGGCAAGGATGCGGGAAAAAAGGAACACTGCTCCACTGTTGGTAGGAGTGCAGACTGTTGCAACCACTGTGGAAATCAGTATGGAAATTCCTCAAAAAACTAGGATTGAAGGTTCCATTCAATCCAATTATTCCCCTCCTGGGTATTTTCCCAGAAAAATTGAAAAGGTCATCTTACAGTGAAATATGTGCACCCATGTTCATAGCAGCACAATTTGTGATAGCTAAATCTTAGAAACAACCAAAATGCCCATCAAATGCAGAATGGATGAAAAAAATGTGGTATTTTTATACAATGGGATACTACTCAGCTATAAAAAGGATGATCTTGTGGCCTTTATAGGTAAATGGAGGCAACTTGAAAATATCCTCATTAATGAAATAAACAAGACTCATATTAGTAAGTATCACATTGTCTTTCTAGTGTGAAAAATAAGAACTGACAGATTAATGAGATCCAAGAAGAATAATAGATATTGTGAAAGTGAAAGTGAAGGAAAGTGCTCTAAAGGGTGTAAAGATCTATATAGTGTGTAAGATAGGTGACCATATTACTAAATTTCTGTTGAAACATTGAACAGAAGGATTTACACTGTTAATGTTTGAGTGTCTAGCCACTGTTTATGATTTGATTTTGTGACTTTGGCAACTGTTTTTTAAGATAGCAACAGGTAATGTATCAACTAGCAATTTTATGATGTTAATTTTTTAAGTTCAGTGTTGTTCTACACTTTTTTACTGTTTTTCTATTTTCTTTAATTTTCTTTTTTCTTTGAAAAAAGAGAACAATATGCAATATAAAAAACAAAAGGAAAAAAGGAATTGGGATGTGGGAAAGGAGAAAAGAAGAAAGGGATAACGAAAACAAAACTAGTGATAGTGAAGATAGTTGTACTACTAATTTCTCTTAGTTCATTAAAAAAAGATTTGTGCCTATATTGTTTTATCAGCTTTTTATGCCTGTATCTTGTAATATGAGCAACTACTTTAAAGACTACAATATGCAAAATATTAACCATGGTTACTCTCCTACTATGTTGTTTTGAAATTTTGTGTCATTTTTATTGCTTTTTCTCTTTAAAATAAAAAATTAAATATGGTAAAACATTAAAATAAAGTGTATATGATAAGTACATGGGCATATCATATATTATTTTCTGTACTTTTCTATACATGAAAGCATTTTATTTTAACCTATGAATAATTTAGCATAGTTTATCACAATGCTAGCAAGATGGTAATAATTTAACATAATTTTGCATAATCATCTCAATTTTTACAAATTATTTCAAAGCTGACAGATAACAAATATGTAAGTCTTGTCAAGAAGAAGAGAGACCACAGGGATATAAAAGAACAGAACTTTAAATCAGACAGATCTTTCTTTTAGTTGTTATTTAACCTCTAGTAAGCTGGGTAATGCTTAGGAAGGTTCCTTTTCCTCTGGAACTTTGTTCTTAATTTGTAAAATTAAGATAATCAAATGTACCTTGAATGGACACTCAGAAAATTATATATAATAGGCCAGAAATTACATACAGTGTTTTCTTGAAAATTCAGTTATTATTATTATCCTGAGCTATAGTTTTTTTCTGAATATGTTAAATTTCCAATATACTTCTTCACTCCTGTACTTTTAAAATACTTTCCACATCTCCTGATTTCTTGCTTTTTCCTATGATGTTTCAGTATCATTTTTAATCCCCTTGCCAAGTAATGCTGATTCCTACTCCTCCCCATCATTTTTATTCTAAGTAGCCACTTGGCTTATTCAATGAGCCAAATCAATGCTTCTTGCCACATTTATTCCTCTTCTTTCCTGCTCTCACCATCCTTGTTCAGCTATTAATTGCCTCTCATCTAGTCTGTTACAATAAATACCACACTGATATTTCATCTGTCCAGTGAATTTGAGACATCAATGTCCAATTAATCTTCTACAATCACAGCAAGTTACTCTTGCTAAGCACCTTCAAAGACTCTGAATTTCCCACAGATGAAAATTTTCTCCCTGGCTTTCTTACCATTTGTGAAATGACCTGAACTTTCTTTTCCAATTTAATTTTTCACAGCTTCAGCTTCCTGGAAGTATACATTCTAGGCAAGTGGATAAAAAGACACTTCAGGAAATGATGGCTGATGCTTTCTGATTTTTCAGGCTTATGTAAGTTATCTAAGATAAAAAGAAAATTCAACAGTAATTCATGGAATAATAAATTAATTCAAAGAACATACCAATTTATCAATTGCTTAGTTGAATTTCTTAGTTAATAAAGTGGTTACCATCATGTTGAGAATCTGATCTCTTTTAACCACAGTTATCTGTTTTTTCTTAAATACTGAAGATATTTTCCTGCTTTATTATGTAATATATAACAACTTTTTCTTTGTTTACTTATCAAGTATCCAACAGATCACAGAAAGTGAATCTTGAATGCAGAGTTAAAAAGAGTGTCAAGACATGTTCAATGTTTCACAAATGATAAAATTAAAAATCATGGAGCAGCCATTTGAATTGTTTTAGGCTACATTCAAATGTAAGAGTGTACAGGAGTTTTGAGATGTGTATACTAAACTCAAAAAGTTGTGAACTACTTTGCTTCATTTTTATTTCTGAGAATATTTGTTACATTTGTTTGAAAATATTTCATATGAATTATATCTTTCCCATTGTCCTATAACTTCTAAAAACTATACTTGAATAAGGATAATTTAAAATTTATTATTTCAGTTAACCAAATTCAAAGTTTGCTTATATTAAATAAATGCCAACAAATAGATGTCTCTCAGTAAAGAATTATCTTCAAAAGTTATTCAATGTCAAGGGCATTAATAAAATATTTGTTGATTTTCTCTTTTTATGTCCAAATTTATCCTGCTTCTCTCAAAATTATAACCATTGATAGGACAAGGAAAACATCCAGAAACTATTTTTAATGAATATAATTTACAGCATAGGGCTATGTATTCAATAAATACGTTTGAAATAAGCTTTGCTTCTGATTTCCTTAGAATTTTACGTAGTTATGTAATTATTACATAACCAAAGTGGTGATAACTTGAGAATTTGGAAGTAAAATTGCAAATATAGTGACTAACTAACACCTATTTACATACAGAAAAATAAGGCAGGTAAGCTTTTCTTTGGATCATAATCTCAAGGTAGACTTAATAAAAATAATTGTTTGGGGCTAGCACTGCAATAGATATATTCCTTGCTGAGTCTTGAAAATAAGTAAGGAGCTCTACCACACAGCAGGAAGATTGGAACATTGGAGCCATGTTTTCTGGGGTGGCTCTTACCTCTGATGGATTTCATCAAAATAGGAAGACTGTATACATTACATAAGGTTTGCAATAGAAAAAGGAAATGGAGATTTCTTAGTAAATGTATCATTTTATAAAGACAAAAATTATTTTTTTCATCCAATCACAATTCCACTGTTTGGGCTAAATTCATATTAAGCAATTCATCAATATTCTTATTAATTGACAGTTTGCTTGACTGATCTCATTGGCCTCATCTGCACAACAGCACAGGGTGCTAAGGGTGAGAATCTAGTCTATGTCTTTGGGATTTAGTCAGCTTTTATTTCTTTTTAAAATTTGCCTTAACTTACAGGAAATAGTAGTTTTATGGTCTAAAACTTTCTTTATATTTTTTTGTACTTGGGACTGAATCCAGGAGCTTTAGAGTAAACTACATACCCAGATCTTTTTTAAATTTTTATTTTGAGACAAGGTCAAAGTCACTACATTCCCCAAGTTGGGCTCTAACTTGAAATCTTCCTGCCTTGGCTTCTCAGAGTGCTGGGGTTTCAGGTGTGCATCACCTCATCCAATTTACATTGTGTTTTTATATTAAAATATCTGCATTTGATTACTTACATGCATGTAGATCTCATTTTCTAGAATCTTTGCAAATTACACAATGTTTCACAATACAAATATGAGTTATTTTAATGAATTCATTTCTTCTGCACATGAAAAGGATAATTGACTTGTACCTAAAAGAATGCTGGTATTAACCAGGTTTAGGAATGTAGCTTGGCTCCTGAGCTCCCAGAGACTTTGAGGCTTTGTCTAAATTCTCTCCAAATCATACCACTAGCAAGTAGCTCATTTGGAAGATGATTTCAAGAAATGTTGGTACATGAATTGGATGGTTGCAAAGTTAACCAGAGTAGGTCTAGAACCTGCACCCCAGAATGGAACCTTTTAAGTTAAAGAGTTTTTCCTTAGAGACAAGTGGCTGCCTCAAGCCTCCTTAAGCTTATGACATAAGTCTCTCTCACCTCTCCTCAGCTGAACTATGTGGTCAGCATATATAGATACTGCCTATGAGATCAAAGGCCTTTTCATTTCCTCAGGTGGGAGACAGTTCCTGGGCCCAGGAAGAGAAGATACAAGCCTGACATTCTCTGTTGCCTCCTGTGTTCCTCTCCCCTCTGTTTTATGTTGTAAAAGACCCCAACACAACTGTACTCAATGAGATAGCAATTTGAGGCAAGTGGGTCCCTCTACATTTTTAGAGCTAGTTTTGAATAAATTTTCCTTTTTACCAAAATAAATAGCTTCTTCTAATTTGCTTGGTGGCAAGCAAACAAACCTGAGTTTATGAACCTCAGTGGTTGCTAATAGGTAATTGCATAGAGGAATTTCAAAAACCCAGATGCAAAATCTGATAGATGAGAGAGCTAGGGTTACCTACAGGTATTTTGTACAATCACTCCTTGGAAAAGTGCTGCTCCCAGGAGATGTAATTCTTTGGCACTCCTGACTGCCATTAAACAAGGACAGAGAAGCCTCCAGATGTTAGGAAATATTTTTCAAGCACAGAGAGGCAGATACTGCTGGTAAATAGAAATACAGCTTACTTGTCTTGTGAGGTCCAATGAGTGTGTGCAGGGCATAAATATCATTTGCTACCCTGAGTTCCAAGACTCAGCCATAAAATGTGGAAAAGACCCATAATGTGGAAAAGACCCATACTTTGGGATCTCTGTAAATGTACCACCAGTGTAAATGAACCACTATGGATATTAGTTGCCTGGAAAACATAAGATTTCTAGGATGTACCCTTGCTGTTCAGCAGTAAAGCCAGTGTCCTACAACAGCTACTAACTTTCAATTTCTTTCTGTGTGAATAACTAAGTAAACATATAGATCATATGCATAATGTGACAACGGAGGGTTTACCACAGGAACCAGGTTGATTTTCTAAGAAAGAATGGTGATGTTTAATTTCAAACTACTCTACTTTCTTTTTCTACTGTTAAAGTGAATCTTAGGGGAATATAGTTAGCATAGTTAGCATAGATTAGAACCCTTCTGGCCATCCCTACTGTGTTTAGGTATGAGAAGAGAGAGACTCCATCTGATGGAAATAATACAGGAAATTATATCAGACCTCTAAATGCTATAGATAAAAAATAACTCTCAACCTGCTAGTGTCTGATATGCCAGGTTCATTTTCCCAAAACTGAAGAATGAATTTTAAGGAATAA